>CM068317.1:39684748-39887248 GCA_034766995.1 Acanthacorydalis orientalis
TTATTGAAAAATAAAATAGAGTTATGTATTTTTGATATGAGTATGTGTGTGTGTGTTATATATATAACTTATTTAAAATATAAATACATGGAGTATAATTTAAAAAATGCTTTTTATAGAAACTTATAATAGTATAGAAAATCCATAATTTATTGAATTGTAAGTTTTCAAATTATATCTCTAATATTATTTTAAAAATTAGAGGAAATTTGAACTATAAACGGTAACAAAAAAATTGGCGCAGGTTATATAATTAAAGTTTGAAGTCGAATTGTAAATATATGGGCCCTTTTAGACAGCGGTTGGAGTTGATGCGGCATGTATACAATGCAGAGTGTGAGGGAGTACGTGAGGCAGATGGTGAGCGTAGTCCGCCAGAAACAGTACAACCGGACCTACTGCGCTGCCTGCAGGCACCGCGTTTCTCACTCGCCAGCCTGTTACCGTCGAGGTTGGTGCCCTGCCTGCCTACGTGCTCACTGCAATCTTTAGCCGCTTCAATCGCTGCTTCATGTCTAAAATTTTTTAATCCTTTGGCCTTTATCTTATTAATTATTAAGAAAAACAAAAATTTATAGGATATTTAATTCTTACTAGGATTTTTTTGTAAATATTGCATTTTTTTTGCAATTTAAAGTATAAGAAACTGTCAGTATCAAAATATTTAAAAATGTATTCTAAATACAATTCAATATTTGTATATTATATGTTATTTGAATAAGAAAAGATCAATGGTATAAAATAATTTTGCTATTTTAGTATCTATCAAAATAGCATTGGTATTATTGTCATTAGTTTGTATAGGATTGTGTTCTTTTTTAAAATGTCTTTTTATTATTAGGTATGTGCAAAAGTTTTAGTGTATTTTTTGGTTTATTTTTATAATATATAAAGTACAAATCAATCATCAAAATAGTTGTCCTCACTTACTTTGCTATCTCTCGGATAAATTTTGCATTTCTTCATGACAAAAAAACATTCACTTGGAGGCAATGAAATAATCAATCCATTTTTGTATCTCAGCCAAATTTTGAAAGTCTTATCCAACTAAAGAGCTCTGCATTGTTCGGAATAAATGATAATCTGAAAGTGCCAAATCTAGTGAACACTTAGTGTGTGGCTGAACTTCTCAGCCCAAGTTAAAGATGGTTTGCTGAATAGTAGGAACAACCTACAGTATAGCATTCTTGTGTAAAAAATGAATTTATGGTTTCTTTATTCAGTAAATGATCTTTTTTGTACCATTTCATTAACCCAATGATTTATTTGACAAATATATAAGCAGCAATAACCATTTCACCAGGCTGTGTGTATTGTATGTAGGAACTTATAAAACAGCACATTCTTCTTGTTCCACCAGAAGCAAAAAATGAACTTTTTGGAAGTTTTACCATTTTTCTGTACCTAATCCATTTTTCATCGCTGATAACATTTTTCCACAAAAAATTCTTCTCATGTTGTCTGGCAATATCGAATATACAACTTTTCATCACTAATCGTGTCCACTACTGTATGTTTATCATTAAGTCATGATATATGACATTCTACAGACTTTAAAAACCATTTAAAAACTAGAAATGGTGGAAATTTATTTGAATTTAAAATAATTGTACCAGAGCGCTGAAAAAAGACAAACTTTTGCACACACCTAATATTTAAGTGTTTTCCTTATCTTCTTTCTCTTTATATTTTTCATAAAAAAGGTATTGGTGTCGATAAAAACTTTTCATATTTATTGAATATGTAAATTAAAATTAATTTTTATTATTTTTTATGATAATTAATTTTAATTTTGTAGTTAAAAAGTAGGTAAAAGAGTATTACATTTTTCATATGTTTTCAGATTTATTAGATTGAATTATTTTATAACATGTTATTGAAACTGTTTTTTGAATTTAAATGGATTTTAACTTTGACGAATTGAATTTTAAAAATTATTCTTTTTTAGTTTGAATTCAAAATTAGGAGTTTTTTATTTTGTCATATTATTATGCCAAAGGATTAAAAAATAATTTCATTTTCTTGAATGTTGCTTTTTATTACCTATGACCCAATTGGCAGGCACCAACCTCGAAATTGTATTCTTTATTTGTCCTATCCATTATTTTAATTTTTTGGCAGATCTTTGTCTTTTCTTCTGTCATTATCTTCTTTCATTCATACAGTTTAACGTACAATTGCTTCAATCATTGTTGATATTGGGCTTCGAATCATAAGAAACAAATTAAATCTTTATGTTTTCTCTATTAAAAATAATTTTATTTACAGACAACGTTTAGAATTGATGAGAGAAATGTATCATAATGAAGCTGAGCTCTCTCCAACATCCCCAGATTACAATGTGGAATCACTCACTGGAGGAGATCCATTTTATGATCGTTTTCCATGGTTTCGAATGGTTGGTCGGTAAGTATGAAAATTAATAAAATAATAATTTTATGTAATACGAAGTACAATAATTTAAATCTTTTGGTGGGTATTTAAATTCAAAAAAAAAAACTTAAAATGCACATTTGATTAAAATTTAAATATTTCGTTATAACTTATTGAATAAAATACTTTTAAATGTTATTTCATTATATTTGTCTTTTATTAATTTACATACTATTTTCAGGGCATTTGTATATTTAAGTAATTTAATGTATCCAGTACCATTAGTACATAAAGTAGCAATTGTAAGTGAAAAAGGAGATGTACGTGGATGGCTTCGTGTCGCTGTGCAAGCTGTTGCTGAAGAAGATAATAATGCTGAAAGATCGAGTGGTGTCCGTCAAAGTGCAAGAATTGCATTTTCTGATTCGCAACTTTCACCACATTCAAAAAGTTCACATCTTGATGAAAGAATTATTGAAGGGCATGCTGGCGAATGCCTTAAAGAAGGTTAGTTTTTGTTGTTCATTTTTTTTATATTTTTTTTATCATTCATATTTTTTCTGAGCTTTTACTGTACAAAGTATATTTAATAATGTATTTCTTATAATGACTATTTTTCACATGCTCATTCAAATCAAAAACCATTATTTTTTGTTTCAAGTTATTTAAATGGATTTTATTGTTAAATGTACTTTTTATTTAAAAAAATCGATTTTATGTTTGGATATCTGTTCAAAGATAACAAATATAAAATAAATTTGTATATTATTGCAAAATGATTCTTCTTTATAATCTGTTTTATTCTCTCACGATACTCTGTTTGTGTGTTTTAATAATTTTGGTTTTATATATATTTAATCAAGTGTTAATGTTCTTTTGTCAGTGTTTCTTATGCTTACTTATTTATTTTGCAATTTTATTTCCTTTTTTCTGCTTTAAGTGTTTACTTATGAAAAATTTATGTATAATAATATTTCAGAAATTGATTGTGATGCAGACTCTGGTCGAGGTGACAGTTCCGTTTCATCTGACATGAAAGAAGAAGAACTTCCTCCTCATCTGAATCTGGGCACTGATTTCACATTCAGAGTAACTGTATTACAAGCTGTTGGAATTTCTACAGAATATGCAGATGTATTTTGTCAATTTAAGTAAGTATATGCATATATATATATATATATATATATATATATATATATATATATATATATATATATATATACAATTTGAAATTATTAAAACTTTCTAGCTTTTTACATCGACATGATGAAGCATTTTCTACTGAACCTGTTAAAAATACTGGAAAAGGAACACCGTTAGGTTTTTATCATGTTCAGAATGTAAGCAAATGTATTATTGATTACATAATCGGAATGAAAAAATAAAAATCTTTTTAAAATAAATGTATATATAATTTAATAGCAAAGTAAAATACTTTATTGTCATTTTATTTTTAGATAACTGTTAATACCACAAAATCATTTATTGAATATTTAAAAACCCAACCAATTGTATTTGAAGTTTTTGGACACTATCAAGCTCATCCATTGCATCAAGCAGCTAAATTAGAAATTGGAACTGGTTCACAAGGGTCTCGACAACCTCCAAGACGTATGTTACCTCCAAGTATACCGATTAGTCAACCGGTACGGTCTCCTAAATTTGGTGCTCCTCCTAGTCCAAGTACTGCCCATGTGCAGGTAAAAAAGTATTTTAAATAATTTATATTTCAGAACTTCATTAATTTATTTTTTACAGTCAAAACATGATCTACTTGTATGGTTTGAAATTTGTGAATTAGCGCCAAATGGTGAATATGTACCTTGTGTGGTTGAACACGGTGATGAACTTCCATGCCGAGGAGTATTCCTCTTACATCAAGGAATACAACGTAGACTTCGTGTTACAGTAGTTCATGATTCAGCTCCAGAAGTTCGCTGGCGTGACGTGCGTGAACTTGTTGTGGGCCGAATTCGTAATACCCCAGAAGCAGCTTGCGATGGAACTGATGAAGAAGATGACAGTTCTGTTTTATCTCTTGGTTTATTCCCAGGAGAATATGTTGAAGTACCTGGAGACGACCGTGTCATGTTTCGATTTGAAGCTGCTTGGGATTCTTCTCTTCATAATAGTCCATTGTTAAATCGAGTTACTTCATGTGGGGAACAAATATTTATGACTATGTCAGCATATTTAGAAGTGAGTATATATACATACATATATATATACATATACATATGTATATATGTATATATCTATATATATATATATATATATATATATATATATGTATGTATGTATGTATATATCCTTATGTATATTAGAATAGAAATATTTAAAGATACATGCGAATCATAAATATATAGTAGGGTATGCACAAGTTGTGTATTTTTGTGTGTATTAATAACATGTTTTTATAATACAATTATAATATTTATATTTACAGTTAGAAAATTGTAATAGACCAGCTATTATTACCAAAGATTTATCAATGATAATTTATGGACGTGATGCACGTACTGGTGGTCCTCGGTCTTTGAAACACCTCTTTAGTGGGCAGTATTATCGTAGTCCAGAAGCAAATCGTCTGAGTGGTGTATATGAATTATTATTACGTCGAGCTTCTGAAGCAGGTAGTCCAGGTTTGTTTCCGGCTAGATTAGTCAACTAGTATAGTTTAGCAAAGCATGCCAGTAGTAAGGTGGAGGAATATAAAATTTGCTTGACTAGAGAACTTACTTTTGCATGTTATATGTAAATAGTTTAAATCGAAATTTAAATATTGTAAATTATGATATTTACACCTACATACACACATACATAAACAAACATAATACATGTATAAAAAAATCTAATCAAAATTTTAAACATTTTATTATTAGAAAATAATAATTTGAAATTCTCATTTATTATATAAGAAATTCTTAATAATTGAATATTTTGTTTAGTGTTTTTTAAGTTCATGTTATGCTGTTGTATATTTTTAGCAAGTTTGTTTGTTATGTGAATTAATTTATAAAATTCCATAAAAGTTGTATGATAACACTGTATGTTTGAAATATAAATTGTGTAAGAGTTCAAATATTAATTATAATTTTGGAATGTTCATACTTAAAAAATATTTTTTTCAATATATAAAACTTATTCTATTTCCTATCGTGTCAAGTATTAACACTTAATATTTGTGCATGTAAAATCAATGTGCATGTTATAAAACTAAAATTCCACATAAAAGTATATTTTGGTTACATTTGTAGAATTACACTAATTCCATATAAAGTGTTAGTAACAGATTTATTTTTTATTATCTGTTGTATAAAAACTGACAAAAATTAATGTATTAGGTGTACAACGGCGTCAAAGACGAGTCCTTGATACAAGTTCAACATATGTGCGTGGAGAAGAGAATTTGGATGGATGGAGACCTCATGGAGATAGTTTGATTTTTGATCATCAATGGGAATTAGAAAAATTGAGACGACTTGAAGAAGTAGGTCGTGTACGACATATTCTATTGTTACGAGAACGACTTGGATTAGATAAACCTTCTGAACGAGGAAGTTCTACACCTCGTCATGATTGGACCAAGAGTGAAAAAGTTTGTATTATATTTTTATGATAAATCTAAATGTACTTGCAGTAATAAAAAATAGTATATACAAAATAGTATTCAGAATAATAATAAATGCTCATTAATGCAGTAAGTGTTAATAATTAGTTGTGTATTTATATATCAATCTATCTATGTATCATCTATACATATATATATATATATATATATATTTTATTATTATTATTTTATTTAGGAAGTTAGTAATATGGTTGCTAAGGCTGGAAGAACAGATCCTAGTTTAGAATCAACTGTAAATCAACTAGAAAAAGATTTATGCGAACGTGAGAGAGATCTTTTGTTACGCTGCGTTCGCTTAATTCAAGGAAAAGGTAAAGATACCACAACTGTAGGACAATCCAATGATGTATCGCCTGGAGATGAAGGGTGTGCTGATATGAGTGCAAGCATGGTATCTAGTGTTATGTCATCAAGTTCTGTTGAGTAAGTAATTAATTTATTGCCATGTTAATTGTTTTTATTAATTATATATGTTTTATTTTTTATAGATTGTGCTCACCAGAAAAAGCAAGACCCTTGCTTGAACAAAGTATGGCGTTATGGGGATGTCAAGGATCAAATTCTTCTCAACAGCAGCAAAGTAATAGTAGTCAACAGAATTCCACTCCATTAGTATTATATGCACCAGAGGTAGAAGAAATAAGAGTGAGTCCAGTTATTGCACGCAAAGGGTATTTAAATGTACTTGAACACAAAACTAATGGTTGGAAAAAACGATGGGTGGTATGCAATTGTTAATCATTTTTAATATGTGTACATGTGTGTGTGTGTGTGTGTGTTTTAATATACTTATTTTTTTAGGCTGTTCGACGTCCTTATGTTTTCATCTTCAGAGATGAAAAAGATCCTGTAGAGCGAGCATTGATAAACTTAGCTACTGCTCAAGTGGAACATTCAGAAGCACAGCTTGCAATGGTCAAAGTACCTCATGCTTTCAGCGTAGTAACCCGTACACGTGGCTACCTCTTACAAACTCTTCATGCACGTGATGTACATGATTGGCTCTATGCTATCAATCCACTCCTTGCTGGGCAAATTAGGTAAATTTACTTTAAATTCAAGAGTTTTAATATACTTTTATTAGTCGACATTTCTGTCGAACAATCTTATAATGTTAAAATCCTTTAAATTATCAACAGATATTTTTTTTAGATCTAAGCTTGCTAGACGTGGACCAATGTCAACTTCTGCAATTTCAGCTGCTGAACTTCCTATACAACAGACAGCACCAAATAGTAAATGAGAATTAATCACTATGGAATCTGTGCTCGTATATTAATCAATATTTACTAAATAAAATAAAAATATCGCTCTCCAACAAAGATATTAAAAGTTGTACCTTATGCAATTGTTAAACAAAATAAGGAGAGCATAATGACATATATCAATAATTATATCATACATTTTATACTTCTGATTAACATACAAGTTTGAAGATTTGTCAGTTATATTTTGCCAACTACTGAACTGAAAAATTATTTTGCAAAGAATCATATAGCTTTTTTTGTGACTGAGCTCTCATATCATTCTAGAACAGATATATTTTATATAATATCAGTCAATGCTACTTATATAACTTTTGCATGGGTGTATAACATTCAGATAAAAATTGATCAATGTATGACCGGATTCCATCTTGATGTTAAGCATACACTTATAATACACCACAATAAGATATTGATATATTTTAAGGAAAAGTATTGAAAATGTTGGTAGATGAACATGTTTTTATAATGAGTATTTTAGAAGTGATTTAAAATATTTAAAATTTTTATTATTTAGTTATTTTTTAAATAAAAATGTATATCTACTGACATTTTGTCAAACTGTGAGAAATAGGGCATATTGTAATTATTTATCTAATCTCAGATGTTCATAAAGTGTTAGTTAATTTTCTTCATTTTCTATTGTACAAAGTTTTTTCTAAAACTATAACTCGGTGAAACCACGTGCTACAAAGTTACATCGAAAAATATCTAGTCTGTTTCATTTTATATAAAGTACGATTAATGAATTAAATTATTATTTGAATGTTGTATTTATTTCATGATAAGTAATGAACATCTTGATTTAGTCTATAAAAAAAATATGGAAAGTTCATAAATATAATATCTAGTCTTAAAGAGAACAGCTTACTATAACTTTGAAAAAAATGTATAAAATATTAATTTTAATATACTCATATTTATTCTGTAATGTAGTACATTTTAACTATGTGCAATTAGTAAATACATATTGGTTTTACACACCGATATGTTCAATTATATGCATATACAATGTAATGTCAAATTTTGCTTTCATGTTGAGGCAAACTCACAATTTAGTTAAAATGTGCATTAAAGTTAACAAAATATTAAAGTGTGTAAGTAGGTTTTTAGATTTGTTATTCTTACACATGACTGAAGAGAAGCATATTGACCTTATGAAGAGTAATTTATAATGCTTTATTTTGGTATAGCAGAGCGTATCATGCAACTAAAAAACTGAAATGCTTTTTTGTATCAATCAAATGACTTCTGCTCATTCCAAGAACTGATACATTCCTAAATATAACCAGTATAAAAGATATATATTTCATTTTTTTTTAGAAAAAAAAACATTCCATGTAATTGACTTTTTTATTTCCATGCCTTATGATATATACTTGCAAAAATCATAAAAACCATACAGACATATACGCTAAGTATTAAATTGATTGCAACTTGGAATATAGGTCATACAATAGCGATAATAAACATATGAAGAAGTGTTACTATGTATATGAAGTTTCCTGAAAGAAATTCAATGTCATCGTTTGAATAACGTATAATGTATGTATCAGAAAATATGTTTATTTTTTCTAGTTCGAATGACACATGTATAGATTATGTTAATGTTAGTAGAATAAGCATGACTTGTTTACTTTTGATCTCTAGCATCAAATTATTCCTGTAGAATTTATTCGAATCTTTTATTGTATTCAGATTGTATTTATTTTCAAACACTGTTTATTTCTGTTATGATTATAAGTTTTAATTTAGTCGTCTGTAATATTTGTGATAAACTCGAATTTAAAAGTTATGCAGGAATAATAATATGCATTTATAATAGGAATTAACAAGACTTTAGTATTATTTATTATAGAGTTTATTTTCATAATAGTTCATACTCAGCTGTATATATTTATGTGATGCAATTGTTAATATTCAATTAAAATTTTGAGCTTGTATTAAATATAATTAGTAATTTCACTCATATCATATGCTTTAATTATAATTGTTTATGAAATATATTCGTTTTGAAAATATTTATGGTTTATACTGAAATTAATTTTTATAGCTTAAATACACTTTCAACAGATTTGTATTCAGACTGTTGATATGCGTGTCTCATAATTTTAACTAGATATTAACAAATTATTATATTTAGTGCAAATAGTTTTTTTTTAAGTATAAGAATGTTATTAATATCTTGTACTTTTAAGCTCTAATTATATTATAAAATGCAGAGTATATACATACATAAGTATGCTTTTTGTTTACATTATCGATTCCTTTATAATTGTTATTTGTGCACAAAAATATTTAAAATAAAATATTTCCCATACTTAATACTTATTGATGCATAATATTTGCTGTTATTAAAAAAGATGTTATTATTGTATATTCAAGTTAAAAACTTATAATTTTGGGCATATGTTAAAATTAAGTTGAAATTTGAATTTAGTTTCTAATTAAATATGATTTTTTGATAAACATTATGCATCAAACTGATTGAGAACCCAGAAAAATCGATGTAATCTCTTCTATTGATAAGTATTTGCTTGATATGCAATTTAGCCTACTTCTTGGTGATCTGCTCTAATAAAGGTATCTCCTTCAATAGGAGAGAACTATTGCTCAGTGGAAAATTACTCCATGTCAAGCATAAGTGAGTTAATTCTCATTTCGATAATGTCTTGACATACAAGCTGATTTCCAAAATTCAAATATATTTCTCATATAACTTATAGATTCTAATAAAACAAAATTTTCTTTACTGTTATATCTAATCTTGTTTAGTTATATGATGACTATATTTCATTGTTTGCTGAGCTTTTAATAAATTGCTATAAGTGTATATTAAAAGTACTAAAATAAGCATTAATTGTATAATTTTTAAGATAAATATTATATGAATCAAAAATAAATAATATTTATAGTTAAATTATAATAATTTAAATTATGCATTTTAGTTTTATGTTTTATCAATAAACCATGTATATGTAATATAAATGGTGTAAACAATGATAAATAATAATTGTAATAGATTTGATGATGATCTATTCAAAAAATGCGTTTTTCTTTTTTTTTATACAATACATAATATACATTTTAATTTATTTATTTCTATTATTGTATCTATTCCAAATTCAAATGATGAAAGCAACTATAATATATATTTTTTTATTTTTATTTATCTTGCAAGTAAAATAGATCTTACAATTATTATGGACCGAATAATTTTAAAAGTCAAGTATGATCCAATGATTTTGCAGGTATTCCAATAAATTTAAATTCATGACTATTTTTATTTTTTATATATAATCATAAATTATTTAGCTGTTGTGATTTCTTTTTTATGAAAATATATTTTCATCAGATTATCAGATTTTTATTAGATTTTTTTTAATAAAAGACAGTTTTGAATATTAAATTCAAATATTAAAGTTTTTTTTATTAATTATAAAATTGTAGTTTTTATATAAACCATTGTTTATTATTTTGTATTTTTAACTAGGTAATACATTTATGTTTTATTTGATATAAGTAGGTGTATATGTATATATATATATATATATATATATATATATATATATATATATATATATATATATATATATATATATATATATATATATATATATATATGTGTGTGTGTGTGTACGCGATGTGGTGTGTGTATGTATGTATATATGTACATATATATATATATATATATATATATATATAAGTATATAATTTTATTAAAGTATAAACAATATTTATTTCAACATTCTTCTTCGTAGATGATTTCCATCATACATATTTTTTATCCCAAAACATGTTTCGGTTTTAATCAAAAAATATGAATATGTTCTACAAATTGACAACTCATTCTAAATTGTCAAAAGAAGAATTTTGAAATGTTGATGTATAAAATTATTGTGTATATTTCACATTTATAAAAAATCATAACAATAATACATAACATGGCATTTTTAGAGGTATGTCTAAATTTTTGTTTGTGGTTTTTAACATTTATAAACTGATCATAACCCCCAATGTATATATTTTTTTGAATATGTATTCGCAATTAAAAATGTTTCATTTATTTTTAGTGGCGAAAATTTAATTTTTTTGAATTAAAAAAAGATGCAGATAGTGGAAAAATAGCTCAGTTATTTGAAGTAAGTATTTGAATAATTAGTTTTATATGGAAGTATTAATAATTTTCCTATTTCAGAATGGAAATAACTTAACAGCATACAGTAATGGAAATGGACAAATTGTGCTTTGTGATTCAAATGGTTTTATTCATTTGGTTTCAAGAACATGGAGTATTAATTCTTTCAGAGGATATGCAATTAATATAGTTCTTGCAGAACAGCTTAAGCATTCTCCATTATTAGTAACAATTGGGGTAAGGTTGAATTTATTTTTTAGCATTTAATAATTTAATATTAATAGTAAATTATATAATTTATTCATGTCTTAAATTTTCATCAGGAAGATGAATTTGGAGTGAATTCATCAGTAAAAGTATGGGACACAAGTAAAATTGACAAAAACGGAGTAGCTTTATGTGTTCGTATATTACGTATTCCTGTAACTAATACATATAGTAAACCTCCAAAAGCAACTGCGCTCTGTGCCCATACAAATATGTTGGCTGTTGGAATGTCAGATGGTACTGTTTGGTTGAGAAGAGGTGACTTAACAAGAGATCGAGGTTCTCGTCAAAGAACTATGAGAGATGTATCGGCTTCTGTTACTGGAATCGCACTACGATCTACAGCTAAACAGACATATTTATTTGTTTCCACTGTAGAAAGTGTATTTCTTTACAATATTACAGTTAAGGATAAAGAATACAAGGTATTAATTGAAATTTTATAGATACATTTATTGCAGTGTAACAAATAATTTCAGTGAACTTATTTTTTAACTATATCTTACTCTTGTGTAAAGTAGTGTTAACATTATATGCTTGTTTTTTCTTTATGTTAATTTACTTTTTTAAGTGACATTTTGAGAAAAGTTTCTGCAATGTATAATTTAAGGTATCTTTGGATAGCATTGGCTGTGCACAAAAGTGTAGTGTTTTGTCAGAAACTATACAAGAAGGAAATTTTATGATCGGACGCGATGATGTAAGTAAATTTATTGTGTTAACGAAATATAATGGAAATTATTAATATTTTATATATAATTATTACAGGCAGTATACTGCTATACACCTGATGGCCGTGGACCCTGTTATGCGATCGATGGAGAGAAAGTTATGTTAGAATGGTTTCGTAGTTACTTAGTTATTATATCTAAAGCAAAATCACTATCGAATTCTACTTCACCACAAGGTCATCTAGTAACTGTTTTAGATATACAGAATAAGTTCATTGTTTTTTCTGCACCTATTCAAGAAGTGAAAGCTGTTCTCAGTGAATGGGGTGCTTTTTACTTGTTAGGTATACATGTGTAATTCACAGTATATGAAATTTATATACAATACATGGTATATAATACAATGTATTTTATTTTTGTAGGTAGTGAAAATGAATTATATCATTTGTTTGAAAAAGACCTTCAATCAAAACTCAATTTATTGTTTAAGAAAAACCTTTATGATGTGTCTATTCGAATAGCAAAATCACAACAGTATGATTCTGATAGTTTAATTGACATCTTTAGACAATATGGTGATCACCTTTATGCAAAAGGAGATCATTTAGGAGCAGTGGAACAGTATATAAAAACAATAGGAAAGTTAGAAGCTAGTTATGTAATCAGAAAATTTTTAGAGTCCCAGCATATAGATAAGTTAACAATGTATCTTCAAGCTTTGCATAAATTAGGGAAGGCCACTGAAGATCACACGACATTGCTTTTAAACTGTTATACAAAATTAAATCATACTGATAAATTAAAAGAATTTATTATGGCCAAAGACAGAGATCTTGATTTTGATATCGATATAGCTATTAAAGTATGTAGACAAGCCAGTTCAGAGGATGCTTTGCTTCTTGCAAAAAAATATGCAAAACATGATTGGTATTTAAAAATACAAATAGAAGATCATCAAAAGTATGCCGATGCTTTAGATTATATTTCTAATCTTAAATTTTCTGACGCTGAGTATTATATGAAAAAATATGGAAAAATATTAATTGAAAGTGTACCTTCAGAAAGTACATCTTTTTTAAAAAAGCTATGTTCAGACTATAAACCTGTGAACCAAACATTGGTCAGTGAACAAATGCTTGATGGAAGTATACTGGTAGCTGATAGATGTAATCCAGATGATTTCATTCATTTATTTTTGAATAATTCAGAACGTTTAGTTGAATTTCTAGAATATTTAGTCAGTGTACCTTATAAATATTCTACACTTGTTTATGATACTTTAATAGAACATTATTTACACTTATGGAGCAATGGAATAGATAAATCAGCTATTGAAGGAAAAGTTTTAAAGTTGTTACAGAATCCGGATGCAGGATATGATAAAAATCAAGCCCTTGTTGTTTGCCATTCCCATGGATTTAGTCATGGTATTCTTTATTTATATGAAGAAGCAAAGTTGTAAGTATGTAATATGAATACATTAACAATAAATAATTGTAATAATAATATGTACTTAGTCATAATTTGTAAAATGTATTTCTGACTTTATAATAGCTTTTGTATCGAATTACAATTAGGTACCAGCAAATATTGAGATATCAAATGCGAAAAGGAGGCGAAGGTGATATGCAAGCTGCACTTGCCTGTTGTCGAAGATATGGTCATCAGGATTCTGCTTTATGGTTACAGGCATTGTGGTATTGTGCTCGGGATTCTTCAGGTGCTAATCATTTAAATGACGATGTTCTTCAAACTATGTTGCCTGAAGTATTATCTGTTATAGGTGTGTATTTTAGTTATATTAAACATAAAATATATTTTAAATTTAAAGTACAATACCAAATTGATATATAATGTTTATAAAAGTAGTAATAATTTATTTATAACATTTTGTAAATTTCAGTCAAAGAAAGACTTCTTTCACCACTACTGGTTCTTGATGCATTGTGTGAATCTAGTGTTATAACGTTAGGCCATATTAGAGAATATCTTAATAGTGTGCTACAATCTGAGATTGAATTGGCTGAAAAAGAACAAGAGAGTATTGCAAAGTATAAAGAAGATACAAAAAAATTGAGAGAACATGTTTCTCAGTTGCGTGATGATCCAACTGTTTTTCAAGGTTCTCGTTGTGCAGCATGTCATCAACAATTAGAACTTCCTGCCATTCACTTTATGTGTCAACATTCATATCATCAGCAGTGAGTATAAAATTATATAAAAGTAGAGAAGTTATTTGAGTGTTGTTAGAATCACAAGTATAGATAACTATTTGATTTATTACGTTTTTTATAGCTGTTTTCAAAGTTTTTCCGACAATGATGCAGATTGTCCGTCTTGCCAACCGACGAATAAACAACTTGTAGATATGATAAAATCTCAGCAGACTAGTCGTGATTTACATGAAACTTTTCATAGTCAATTGGAGCGTGCAGAGGACAGTTTTTCACTACTGGCTGAATATTTTGGCCGAGGGGTTTTCAATAAAGTCACTGTTCTTACTGATAACACAAATCAAATTAATATGGATAAGTTCACAGTAAACAATGATTATAACTTTAGTATAGAAAAACCCAAAAATATTGTAACCGATAATAAATTAACATATGGACCAGGTGCAGAAGCTAGACTGCGGTTAAATGAAGGACAAAAATCTGGTAATAAATAATCATGTTCCATGTAGTGTAATGTAACACATTAACATATTTGTTATAAATTAAATCATTAGTATGTTTCATAAAAATATGTATTTTTTTTAGCTCTGATAGCTGAACCTCAAAAACTAAACCATCGTGTTAATAAATCACAAAGTGGTATCATTCCTACACCAGAAGGCAGAATACGATTAGAAGAGCAACGTCGCTATGATTTACAGTACAGCTCATCTTTGGAAGCTAATCTTATTCGAAATGACGAAGCAAAATCTATGTCGAAAATAAACTCACTCGCAAGTAATATTGATTCTGTATCGAAAAATTCACAGAAAAATCTTTCTCCTGACACTTCAAATCCATTTGGTGATGATTATGATGAATCAAAGAATCCTTTTGCGGACGATACTGAAAATCTATTTAATCAAGATGAAGATTATGATAAAAACTTAAATCCGTTTGAATAGAAAGAAAATCATTCCGTGAGATGAATTTTATAGTTTTAATTTTAGTATCATTCATCTAGTACATAATAAAATGTGTACAATAAGCTTAACAAGAATATGTAATAAAAATTTGTATCTTATAATTTGTATCGAACATACGGATATATTTTTATCCAATAAAGTTATTATATTATGTAACTTGTGGATATGTATTTATGAAATTATACATTTACATGCAGTATTTTTATATTTATAATAATTAAATATTTTAAATAATTATGTTTTTAAAATTCCGTTTTCCGTTAATGATAAAAATGTATTGTATGAAGCTTGAAAAGATTTAAGGTAATTTGGTATTTGGAAAATTTTGTGTCAGGTTTTATAAACGAATAATTAGAAAAAAATATTTCTACAATTGTTACATAATTTACATAATAATGGGATAACATTGACTTATCTGTTTAAAGAATTCTAGCATTTAAGATTCTAGTACTTTATTTTAGGGTGGTAATACATGTGATTTAGTATAACACTTGGTAAAGGTGAATACAAATATGTCATGTTACATTTGTCCGTCAAAACGGTCAGAATATTTACAAAAATTGTCAAAATTTCACTAAGAATCAATCGAAACAGAATTGTAGATAAAAAAGAAATCTAGGTAAGTACTCATTGTGCAATAGTTTTGTGAATTAATAATGACAGAGCATTATTTTTCAATTGTATTACACAGGTGGGTGTAAAACAATAAGGAATCATAAAATGAATGCATTTGAAAGTACTAAAAAGTTAAATAAGATTTATAATTTAGGATCACGAAAAGTAAGTGTTATGATTTTATTAAATTTTTTGACAGGTTTTTATCTTTTTATTACATTAATGTAAACTTTCATAACAATATGTGAAGAAGTAAAATGAATTTACTATTTAATTGCATGTATTACAGTATTTTTTGAACATGTATGATAACTATAACTTGAATGTAATGAAAGCATTGCTTTTACACATAAAAAAAAATAATTGATATAACTTACATTGATTTTATTGTATTGAATTTATTTTATTAAATACATTTATATTTAAAATATTTTATAAATTTTCTACATTTATGTAATTGAAGTAAAAAGTTTGTTGTTAAAAATGCATAATAATATTTATTATAATTGTGTGAAAATTTTAATAATATTTGTGTTAAATAAAATTTTTCAACCATTTTTTTTAAATTATAGAAATCATCAACTAAAAGGAAAGCAATAAGAAAAAAAGCATTCAGAATGTTGTTGGAAATGATGGTTATTGTGAGAATATTCATAGATTATGTCCTACATTTTTTATTTGGTTTATATTATAACTCAAAAAAACAGATTGTACCACTTGTACAAAACAACATATTGCTTGACAGTGCCACTAGTTTAGCAAATCAAATACGTAATGGTACTAAAACATCAGAAGAAATTGTAACTGCTTTTATAAATCGAGCAAAGGAAGTAAATACTTTTATAAATGCTATTGTTGATGAACGATTTAAAGATGCAATAGAAGAAGCAAAAATTATTGATAGTGATATTGCGAATGGTAAATTAACTGAAAAATATTTTCAAGAAAAACCATTTTTGGGTAACCAACTTTTCCTTAATTGTTCTACAATTATTTTGTCTAATAATGCTTTTTAACTAAATTTCCATGGAATTTATAGGAGTACCATTTACTACTAAAGATTCAACAGCATGTAAAGGTATGCTACATACATTTGGTTTAATTTCAAGACGAAACGTACGAAGCGAGGAAGATGCCGATGTTATTGCTTTATTTAAAAAAGCAGGAGGTATTTTAATTGCAACTACAAATATACCTGAAGTCAATCTTTGGCAAGAGACTAGAAATAGTATAATTGGACAGACATGCAATCCTTATGATACGACACGTACAGTAGGAGGGTCTTCAGGAGGAGAAGCAAGTCTTGTGGCTTCATGTGGATCAGCAATTGGAATTGGTTTGTTTCCTAAATACTTCCTTTGTAGTGTACTGAATCATTTGTTAATAAAAATAAAATGACTATAGGTACAGATATAGGAGGTTCAGTACGTGTTCCAGCTTTTTTTTGTGGTTTGTTTAGTCACAAACCTACATCAGATTTGACTCCTCTACGTGGTTTAACAAATAGAACAGGAAAAGAAAAAAATTCTATGGTGGTTGTTGGACCTCTGTGTAGATATGCCAGTGACCTTGCACCATCTTTGAAAGTTTTAGTTGGCGATAAGGCACCCTTGTTACGTCTCAATGAAGAAATTAATGTAAATAATATTAATTTTTATTATATGGAAGAATCAAATGATATTCGGTCGGGTAGTATTTCAGAAGAAATGAAAAAAGTAATGTTCAGGTGCATATAAAATGAAAAAAAATTTTTGTTATTTTCATGTTCTTAATATGAATTCTATATCGTCTTTTATAGGGTGGTTAATTATTTCACTGATAGAGTTACCAACAAGGAATATGCTCCTAAAAAAGTCTTATTCGAAGAAATGAAATATAGTTTCAGATTATGGCGATACTCAATGAGTAAAGAAAATACAAATTTTCCTTACGAATTAGCAAATCGTGAAGGTGAAGTTAATGTGTGGTCTGAACTACCAAAAAAATTGATAGGAAAGAGTGATTTTACATTAGCTTCTATAATAAATCTTATAAATCTTAAACTTCCTGCAGAAAATACCCAATGGGCTGAATCAACTTTACAGAAATTACGTAATGATATATTGGTAAGACTTCTTTTTAATATTTAGTTCATTTTCAACTCAATATAATTTTTAATGTAATATTTATAGGAAACATTAGGTGATAATGGAGTGTTATTATATCCATCATACACTAATACTGCTAATTATCATTATGAAGCATTCCTCAAACCATTTAATTTTGGATATTGGGCAATATTCAATGCTTTACATCTCCCAGCAACACAAATTCCAATGGGGCTTGGAAATAATGGTCTGCCTCTTGGCATACAAGTTGTAACAGCACCATTTAATGATCATTTATGCTTTACTGTAGCAAAAGAACTTGAAGAAGCATTTGGAGGATGGGTACCATTTTTGGAAGAAATAAATAAATAAAATTAACTAAAGCATTTAAACAAAATTGAACTTGAACAAACTATTTTTGTACTGAATTTTTTACTCAATTTATTCTATAAAATATGAAACAAAGTACTTAATGTTGAATAATTGTATAGTTTATGAATTTTTATATTTTTATATATTGTAAACATATCATTACTACTCATTATTTTTTGTAAATGAATGTTTTATATGTCGTTAGTACATTTGCATTAATAAATATTTATTTATAATTATATGTGCGAATTATTTAATAAAATTCAAAATATATTTTTGTGTATATATTTGTAAAAGTACGGTATATATATATATATATATATATATATATATTTGTATGTTTATATGATTGCGTACAAGTAAATAAATTGTATCAATGCAAATTTTCATTAAATAGGTAATTAATCATATATAAAGTGAAATGATTTATAAAAGTTAAACAGGTAGACTACATTTAAAACAATGAAATATATTTTTATCTTTCTTTTTTAGAACTAAATATAATTTTCTTGCATAATGCATTAACAAACGAAAATTACTCTGTTCATTTCCTTGTATTAACGCTCTCTTTCTATTTCGTTTTATTTATATCTGTAGAAAATTTTAGTGGTTCAATCATCGATGACGTGATGTTGCTGCGCGTGCGTTGACCGGCGCAAATCGTCCTGCGGCGCCGGCTTGTCATTTCTTTAGCAACATTGTGGAAAAAGTCTTTGCAGGCTAAAGACGTGCATTTCAGTTCAACTATGGCTGCTACTGAAGTGTTGAGTAATAGTAGTATCAGTGAGCAATATTTTGAAGGTGTAGAAAAATTATTAGAGATTTGGTTTACCAGTGGTGATTCAAATCGACAAGGGGATCTCAGAAAAATACCAAGGTCAGTGGGACACATTTATTTATTTTTCGTTTATAATATATGAATTAAAATAATTATTAGGAAAATATTTAATTGTTACAATCTAATCAATATATAGTTAGTATTTTTATTCTATATTATATAATCTTTATTTTTTCTAAACAAGCGAATTATTGCCAATGCCGGGTTTGTACACATTACATGTAGAATGTATGTTATATTTGTGCATCATGTTAGACGGTGAGGCGTCTTTGTACTATTGTAAGGGTTATTTTAAGAATACTATGTAATACAAAAGGCTGTCACTTTGTAAATAATGTACTGATCGGTAAATTAACATTTTTTTTATTGATTGCTTATTTCAATGACAGTTTTTTAAAATTGTTTCTTTTTGTTTATTTTCTGCTAACTACTTAATATATTTAATGGTGTTTATATTTTTCAAATTGATATATTTTTGTATCTTATTTAAATAATTTCATAAATTATCATTTGTGTATATATATATATATATATATATATATATATATATATATATATATATATATATATATATATATATATATATAAATAAATAAATAACACAGAGGTGAGAATATGTCTATTTGTATTGTTTATAGTCTAAATATTTACTAATGCATTCAAGAGTCTAATTATTTATTATATCTTGAATATGTATTTAACAATTATTTTTGTATATAACTTTATTTAAAACAGAAAAAAATATAACTTGAAAGATTTGATTTCATTAAAGTATTGTAGGGTATAAAAATAAAATAATTTACAACTGCAGTAATCACATTAATAATGCATGTTCTTGTTAGTATTGTAACTTGATTATTATTCATTTGAGAATATAGAAAATATATACAGATTACTTTTATTTATATATTATATTGTCTCGATAGTATTCACCCTTTTGTGAGAGTTTGTTTTCCACAATGATGAAATCAGACATTCAGATGATCCAAAAGGAGGAACATCATAAATTACCGTGATCACAGGCATACAAATATAAAATTATAATATATTGTTTCAAAGCATGAAAATGTAAAGAAACTTGCAATTTTGAATCATAATAATTGACTTGTAATTACTGTTGATTGTTTCATAATTTTCCCAATTTGCAAAAATGAAATAATGTCTTATAATTTATTACTAGTTTATGTAGCATAGATAATTGAATTCCTTGTAGATAGTATGTATAAGTAAAATATTTCTGTAAATTTTGTATTCCTTTGTATGTATTTCTATTAAGAAAAGGATAGTCTTTTGTTGAATTTATTACATATATATTATTTAGTTATTTTGTACACACATTTTTCTATTATGTTCCTAGTGGGGACGATATTAGACTGAATGATTTTATTGTAAAGAACCTGAGTTACTACTTTCCCATAACTAACGCTAGGTTACATTTATCTTTATTATTCCAAGTAAATATATTGTTATATTTTACCTGATAGTACAGACACCCATGTTTTTGGTTGTAATGGTAAAATAATTTATAATCAATTTTATGGAGCAAATGTAGAGAAAAAATAAAATATAATAAAACGAAAATAGTAAATAAAGAAATTTATAATGCAACCCTGGAAAAAAAATAAATTAATTATGTAGAAGATAAGATTATTAATGTACTTTATAAATTATTAAATACCAAGAAATAAAGATCTGACGCTAGTTATACCTAGTAAAGGTTTAAAAAATATTTGCTAATATCGAATAAAGAAACGATTGGGCATTATTAAAGCCAATAAATTGAAGGATTCTATAAAATAGGATAGATTTATAATTTTGATTTATTGTATGACATGTATAAAAATGTCTAAAAATTAATGTGTAATAGTGATTTTTTTTATATATAATATTTTTTGGGTTGTTTTTTTTATGTAATAAGTTTCTATTTTACATGTTTGCAAAAATAAAATTTAAATTTGCAATGTACTACATTTATTCGTAGGTCCTTCCTTAATTTTTACCTTGATTAATATCTTTTTACATAAAATGTACTGAAAATTATATAAATTATATGTTCAGTTTGTTTTATGATTTTAATTCTGTAACATATTTGTTAATGCTCTTCATCGTTTGGAAATTTTTATTACATTGGACCTCTTTCAGTTTTCTCTAACAGACTTCAGTAGGACTGAAAATGAGAATTTGTCATAGATGATAGTTTTATTCCGAATGGAAATCCTGTTATTGGATGGAAAGTCTTGAATATCATTCTTATTTATTATTAAAAATAAGTAGAATAATCCGTGTTAAAGAATGCCAAAAGAAGTCAGACATCGAAAATAATCATGACATTATTTGCACTAGGTGCCACTTGTAGATTAAATTTTGCTTAGTTACATTTAATCAATTTATGTTCATCGTAGATAAACAATTGGAAGAATACAATGTCATTGTTTTCAATTTGGTCTTTCATTAATTCAATTGGACATTTTTATTTGTTGAATTTATTATAGTAATTTGCGCTTACATTGTTTATAAAGGATCACGTTTTATTACTCGGTATTTGGTTGCGTTAAAAAACAATTAATATTATTCATCATGCTCATTATATGTAAATATTTTATTGATGAGGTTGGACATTTCTATAAGTATTTCATTTGATAAAATAAATAGAGCAATGTGTGATTATGTGAAAAGTTATATAAATAGTTATTATAAGCCAATAAAAAAACAAGAAATAAATGAGTACATGATATTTAATATAGAGAATAATTTTAAGTAATATTGAAAATTATACTCATTTTGTAATATTACTTTTTATAAATTTAATTCGAAACTTGAGATTATTTATAAAGAGATAATATTAGTATCTCTATAATGTAAAGTGAACTGTTCTGTGAAATGAAAATAAATGTAACTTAAGTGAAATTTAGTAATTTATCAAAATAGGAAAATATAAGTTGCAGCAAATATTCAGCACGCCTTATTGTGCATTTTATTAAAACTTCGAGAATTCAATTTGTTATACCACACAAATGACCAATTTGCACAATTACAGTAAACTTGAAGTATTATCCTGTGTATTATACTACTGGCAGCTGATAATTAAAAATGAGATAGAAAATAAGAGGAGTGTATAAATCAATTATTTCTTTGTTAATTTTTTTTATGTAATAAAGTATTTGTTTTCATATAAGGATTAATATTATAATTTTTTAACGTGCTTTATAGGATAATTGTTTTAAGAAGTTTTATAGAGTTTTTAATGTTAAATTATAAGTGTAGTATAAAAAAGTAACACATTTTTTATTTAGTGTTTTCTAGATACGTTTAATTATTTAATTAGAGCATTGAATTATCCACAAATGACGTGAATTCATGTTGTGGTCATTTGCATATATATATATATATATATATATATATATATATATATATATATATATATATAGAGAGAGAGAGAGAGAGAGAGAGAGAATGGGATTAGGAGATACAATGATCATTGGTCAATTCAAAAATTTCAAAAAAAATATGTTCAGATAATGTATGAAAAATATTAGACAATAATTTGTTATTTTATTTAGTTTAGAACTGTTTTTGGTTCCTCTTTTTTGTTTCGTGCGTGTGATTGCTTTTTTTTTCTTAATTGTTAGTTATTTAATTAAGACATCACTTTGAAATTTATTATCATATTCAATCAAAATTCTTGATAGATTTATATTATATATATATATATATATATATATATATATATATATATATATATATATAATTTCAGTTGAACTTTCTTATCTGAAAAGAGTGAACTAAGAGTACAGAATTTGACAAACTATTTTATTTCATGTTTGTTACATGTATATGAAGAGTGAGTCATGTTCTACGTGTTTATTGATCAAAATGATGGCACTATTCGCATTGCTGTATTGATAATGATAATACATCGCATATATTATATGCTGTTAGGGGTTTATCGATAGTGTATAATAAAATAGTCAATGAAAACATTTTCAAATAGTTTTTAAGAACTGATTAAAATAGACGAAGATATAAAATTTGAAATCTGTAAATAATTATAAAAGTAATACTGAAAATTTCAAATTTAAAAATTCTTAATGAAACAAAGAATTTAAAGTTACCAGAAGTATATTTATCGGAATTTAGAAATTTAATATCCTTTTCAATATAAAAGAAGTTTAATTAAATGTTAAATTAGATCCCAATATGATTTATAATGTATTTATCAATCTTTTTGTATTTTATAGTAACAAAAAGATCTACTGTTAAAACCTTAAAAAAGGACTTAAGCTCTTTTGAATTATGAATACAGTTATTATATATATATATGTATATATATATATATATATATATATATATATATATATATATATATATATATATATATATATATATAAAGTAACGAATACAAATTTATTTATTTCAATTATGCATTGTATTTGTAATTAAAATATGTTAAAATTTGGTGTGTACATATGGTTAAGTAAAGTCATATGAAGCTGTTTGAATGTTCTTTTTATTTTCCTAATCTCGATAATTTGTAAATTAAAGTTTTACGAAGACGAGGTTTAAATAATAAAATCTTAAAGTAAATATTTTATTTACTGTTAATAAATAATGCATAGAAATTTGAAAATGATTGAAATGTACAATGTGTAGTACTGCCGGTAAGTTAAATATTATTGCAATAAATGTACAGTTTCATTTTTTATTTCAGACAAAAATGGGAGTCTCTTTTGAAGATAGTCAGATGTGAAATCATAAGTTTCACTAGCAACGATCAAATTGATGCGTATGTCTTGAGGTATGTACATAAATTTAATTATTTCTCTATACAGTATTTTAAATCAGATACTTGCAGGGATAATTATGAAATGATTGTGAATGCAATTAAAAATATGCCGGAAAAAATAATCTGAAATGATTAAATATATTAATAATTGTTACTATTTGATAAGAGATATGTTTAATATTTATTAAAAAATTATTATTTTTTTGAGTATTTAAAAATGCTATAATAAAAATATTTAACACTCAAATGCGTAATACATACATTCATTATATATATATATATATATATATATATATATATATATATATATATATATATATAATTTCTAGTTATATCAGTAAGTTATGTAATAATTCTTAATTGTAAAAATAGTATAATACTTCGATACCGTAATTTACTACGTTATTTTATCATCTTTTAATAAGGTTAAGGTTAAACATTTGGACAAATCTTGATAGGAGATAATTTTGTTCCTAGAATTGAATGGTTCTGACGATAAGTAAGTTATAAATAATCATTTATGATCAGAGTTCACAACCTTACAACTCGTTAAAGAAATTGAAATGGTGTGTGAATAAAATTAAATATGTAATTTGATTTCAGTTTTAATATAAATAAAAACATATAATTAGTAATTAAAAGCTCCGGAAAAATGAAATAAAGTAAATCATATATATATATATATATATATATATATATATATATATATATATATATATATATATATATATATATATATATATAATGTGCACATGTTTGCGAATGTTTAACAGCTAAATTGTATGAAATTAATTGAAATCATTTTCTGTTTAATCCAGAACAAACTAGTTACATTTACTAGGTCTTAAAGACCAATGGAATCATTAAAAGAACGAGACAGTGATAATAACGGTCGTCATAGATTATCAATATGTATTTATTTTCAAAAATCAGGAAAATATGTTTTGAATTTGAATAGTACCATTCCAAATTCTATATTTGCGTTGACAAAATATCTTTCATTTACGTTAGTTTCATTTGTGTTTGAATTAGCTTATATTTGTCATATTTATGCGGAATAATTATTTTCAATTTTATATATACATATATATATATATATATATATATATATAAATTAATTCATGTGATTAAAAAAGCAATGTTGAACATTTTAATTTTTATATAAGTTATTTTTTGTTAAGAAATATTTCTAAAAATATTAATTTTATTCCTAAGCTATTTTAATATTAAAATGTCATTGTATTATACAGTCGTTAACTTTCGGAACAAAAGTAATTAATAGAAACAGAAAATTTGTGTTGTCTGATGGTAGAATTGTATTATGCTAATATAACTGCGAATGCATGACATACGAAAAACGCGTGGCTAGTTTCCTTTTCATAAGAATGTGTATTTAAAAAAAAACATGTCTTATTGGGACAAACGCCAAAACATGTCAACATCAAATTTTCTTTACGTGGGGAGCATGTGTAACATTTTTACCAGCGCTTTTATCTTTTAAAATGTAAATAAGTTGATGTTCAAAATGTTACTATTATTATTATTATTATTATATATATATATATATATATATATATATATATATATATATACAAATAAATTGTTAATTGAAAAGTTATAACGTCAATATACATTTCTAATTGTGTATTAATACTCATATGTACTTATGTGTCCTATGAATACATTTCTCAGATATTTTTTACACAACTGAATATAGATTTAAAGATAGATACAGACAGTTCTAATTTTTGTTAGTTTTTTTTTTGTTGTTGTTAGTCATTGCATTTCAACATTCTTTTTTTATATTAATAATATATTAAATCTGTTTTGTTGTTTGTAAAGTTGAGCAATCCACGTGCATTGTACTAAAAATATCTTGTACTGGTCATAATAATATGGAGATAAAAGAAACTTGGTCATAGTTCAGTCATATTGAACTTTAATAATGTATATGGAATTCCTTATTTGATAACGAAATAATGTACAATGTACTAAAATTAAATTAGAGTAGTTTTTTTTTTAATATTTCGTGATTAAAATGTCTATTCTTTAATTGTAGCTGATCTTATGTAATTTTTAAACTAATGTCATTTGTGCGTGTGTAATGAAAAGAGTTTTTTTATATACATACATACATATATATATATATATATATATATATATATATATATATATATATGCGTGTGTGTACGCGCCTCGAAAATATGTATTTTTTTTAATCATTCAAAGGAAATTAAATAAGAAAACATTAATATATTTCCCATTTGTTTTTTTTCCATTTTGTCAAAACACTTTTTATTTTATCCAGGTCGAGTTTAATTAGTAGGAAATCGAAAAATAGATTTTGTGTAAAGTGAAAAAGAGACAAAAATCAGATACAGTAATCTGCTGTTCATACTGGTGGGTGCGGTATTAACTCGATTTAGCAGAGTCGCTTATTGTTTGGATTGTTGTTCTTGGTGTATGAGTGTATGCTATGATAAATCGAGATTTTTTTATTGTTCAGTCCAGGGACAATTAAAGACTTTTCAAAGAAATACAGTTATTTACTTCTAGACAGTTACTTGTCCGTATTTCATAAACAACGTAGATGTTGAGACTACTGACTTTGTGAGGTATAGAATTTTTTCTATTCTCATGCAATGACAGTAAGTAGTAAGTTTCGTTGAGTTAGTTTACATTTTTTTTTTATAAACTGAGATTTGATTTAGTATGTCTTTCAGTGACCTTCAAACTCAGCGCAGTATGTTCTTTATCGCCTATGTTAAAATTGTTAGAGCGAAAAGTTTTCGAATTATTTTCATTACGTTTACCTAACAACAGAAATGTTAATATGTTTTTTCAGATCAGAGTAACATGTTCTTCTTTTTCTGAATTCGTATAACTTTATATGTCGAAATTGCACTGTATCAATGTCCATTTTTCACTTTTTTATCGGAAGAAAATTAAATGTATTCAGAGTCGTTGATAGACTAGCCAGTCAATAAGAAATAAAATATTCCACACGTTTTTACCTGAACATGAATCACTTAAGTTTAGGTATTGTAAGAAAGTTGTAAGTACGTATGACTATGAAACATAGCGACCTGTAATTATTCATGGGATGATCGATGAAAAAAGAAACCGTTTATTTATTGTATACGTGTTTATATGGACAGTACAATATATTTATGAAAAGTAATTCGAATAAAATAGTTTTGAATGTAATATTTTTTTGTATTTATAAAATACAAAATACTTCAGAGCATACATTTTTATGCAATATGTGTAATTCTTGTATTTAACAATAATAAATGTTTATACTTCAATAAATCATTACGATAAATCGATATATTATCATTTTTTCAATCATTTTGTCTTTACCAATCGACAAGAGAACTATTTTAATATTGGGATATTTTGTAATTCTCTTCTAGATACTTATTTACTATTTTACATATTTAAGTACATTTATTATGTACAAACTAGTTCAATGTAGTATAAACATATATGTATAGAATGATACAATGTTATTTAATACAAATATTAAATTATCAGATAAATGTTTATACTTCAATAAATCATTATGATAAATCGATATATTATCATTTTTTCAATCATTTTGTCTTTACCAATTGACAAGAGAACTATTTTAATATTGAGGTATTTATTTTGGTAATTCTCTTTTAGATACTTGTTTAGTATTTTACATATTTAATTACATTTATTTAATATGTACAAACTACTTCAATCTAGTATAAACATATATGTGTAGAATAATACAATGTTAATACAAATATTAAATTATCAGTAAATTTAATAAATAAATTGTTTATTTATAAATATGTGATGTAGCAAATCTGCCACAATATTTACTTCTGACAGTTTAAAAATAAATAGATTATATTTATTTCTTAAACTTTCAAACTATTTAATCAACTTTTAAGCGAAACAAAACTGGTTTGTATCTAATTGTAATTGATTCTTAAAACTTAATTTTCTCCATACACGATTCATTGCAGTTCCAAAAACAAAAACAAAACTGGACGAGTTCAGTCTTGTGGTATGGATTTACACAACATGTTTCGTTTATTTTTTAATATTGAACTTTTGGTCTTCGAATTACATTTCAGTTTGTTGAACAGATCAAAAAAAAACATATCTTTGTAGTTGCAAAGAAATGCGACCATGAAATAAATTGATGATATAGAATTATAACTGTATTTTGCAAAACAAGTAAGAAGTTATTTAAAGTAAAACTATAATTAAAAACATTTCACGTAATTTAATATGTTAGTTAATATAAAAAAAAACGAACTTGATTTTAGATTAAGTTTGTCCAGTTGTATAACATAAGGTCTATATACAAATAATTTTGTAATTTGTTACATTTACACATAACTACTGAATATTATCTGGTCTTCTGATAGGCATTTGAAATGACCTACATTTGAAGCGTAAATTTTACGAATAATTTTCAAAAAAAATTTAGCTCATTGCCAATTTAACGTATATATATATATATGTAATTGATAACATTTCATTCTAAACACATAGTAGAATCATATAATTAATTATTTTTAGAAAGTGCCTAGTTAAATTATACAAACTTATACATAGTTTAAAAAATAATGAATTCCTTCAGTCCGAATAATCGAAATTAAAAATATAAACGAACCATCGATTGAAATATATTGTTTTCGCTGTTTCTTTAACTAGTAGTTCTTTTAAATAATCAATAATTCTATCGTTAAATTTCTAAAATAAAACAAATATGCAAATCAATATTTACGTATTCACCATTAAAAATATAGAATTTTAATGATGTATATATATATATATATATATATCATTTGGTAGGTGTTAATTTTAATTGAAAAATCTACTAATTTTGTAAAAATAATTAATATTTATTCCCAAAGAATTATGTAAAATTAATTCATAAATTCAATTGCTCCATTAGATAATGAATTGGTGTTCAACATATTATACTTGTTTGTACACATTTCCCCATTTATAAACTATAAATATTCTTTAATAGATTTGCGATTTTTAGCCTTGAAGAAGTTGAATAAACTGTTGGAAAATTTCCAAGTGTTTCAAATTGACGGTATAATAAATTACTCGAAAATGGGTTTTAAATGCTCTTAGAAAATATAAAAATCGCTTAAAACAAAGCTCTTTACGTAAATATATTGAAAATCAATATAATGAATCGAGAGTTCAACGACCCTGCGAAAATAGGACTGATATATTGCTAAAGTTTCGTTTAGTTGTTATTAAATTCCGTGTATAGTTTCTGAATTTGTTTTTCTGAAAAAGCTCATTGTATATATATATACACACACACACATTATATATATATATATATATATATATATACATACACACACACACACACATTATATATATATATATATATATATATATATATATATATCAAGTAAATTAGTCATATATTTTACATATTAATCTTTTCGATGAGATTGATGAATGGCGAAGAATAATGTTAAATCAGATTATTTCTTTTTATAATAAATATTCCTATATTACGAGCGCAGTTTGATTAGTAATTTGGTTTATGTACTCGCTGAGGGTGAGTGGAACAGTTTTATATGTTTTCATCTAATTCCTAGGTCGCAAACTGCTATTGTAAAGACCTCAAAGAAACCCATTTTCAGGAAGGAACTCTCATGTGGAATGCCTTGCAACATGAATGTATATGAAAACATATACAGCTGGCCCCTTCACCCTCATAGAGTACTCGAACTAAGTTACTTTTCAAACCGACCTCTTATATTAATCTTTTTTATATGACATTTTTGCTTAGAATTTCAGGGTTTTAAAAAATGTTGTAGTAAATACAGATTTGAATTACTTATACTTCTTTTGAACAGTTATTTATTACATTAATGCTTTATTTATTCATAAGTTTGTCTAGAACAGTAGACTCTACACTTGATTGATCGTTTACCTTTATGGTAATAAAAAAAGTATCATGCACTCCCTACATCTATGTTTACTTATTTATAAACTATATGTTTGTATACATATTTACATAGAATCATACATGTGTATAGAATCGTTATTGATTTTTTGTAAATCAAAATTAATTTCATAATTAAATAATAGGTAATAATTAATAGCCGATTGTGTTGTGCACCTTACTTTGAAAACCAATGGTCTTGAAAGTTAACAGGAGTGTTTTTTTTTTTTTAAAAAAAACTAAATAATAGTGAACAGTCTTCAAACGATGAAACTTTTTATGTGTAAAATTGTTATACTGTACCTAATATTTTGTAATTATTGAAAAATGTCTGATTTATTTTGAAATTTTAATAAAAACTAATTAACTTGATTTAGCTTGAAATGACTAAACTTTTTCATTTCAAATATTGCTGTTAAATATTTCGTGATTGATGATTTTATTTCCATTTTTAAGTCACGGTGCTTTTCAGTAACTGTTTTCTATCTAATGTTCTGTCAAATAATATTTTTGAGTCCAATAAATTATTTTTTAATGTTTTTACTAATTGTAAACTATAATTTTATAGATGTAAAAATTGGATTTTGAATTGTTATGATTGATGTTTTACTCGAAAAATGCTTTTATTTATTTATGTAGAATATTACTTTTTTGTATCCAATTGCCAAAGTTACACTCAAGTGATTTTCTTTTATAGGGGTTAATATTTTGTGTATACTTTTATTTTCCAATAAATAGGAGTTTACGTATTTTTTAGCTATTGACAATTCAGACTGTAAATAATAAAAAATGCATTCAATCAGCTATTTATCAAAATATAATCTATATAGGATTTTAGTTACAAAATTTTCAGAATCGCAGTAACATTGAAATTTTTTTCTTTATATTACACATATATTTTTTTAAAAAAAACACTGGATGTCTGGTTTTCAGCTCATACATTGTAAATTAAAAGTATACTTCGTTTTAATACATATATTAAAAAAAATCAAAACTATACAGAAATGATTAAGTAGTAAAATTATTCTATACTTCTGTACATAGGTGCTTATATGTTTAAAATCATTTCGTAGAATTCACTGTTAAACTTCAGATAAACAAAATGAAAAATAATAAAAAATAGCTGTATTGTAAATGCAGATTCTTCGAAATGATTAGAACCGGTCGAATAGTCTTTTTATAGTAAATCAAGTATAGATTTTATGAAGTAAAAGAGGATAGAATAGCAACTGACTTTTTTGTTTGTGCATGTAAATTATTTATATATATATATATATATATATATATATATATATATATATATATGCACGCACACACACATACATACATTAGATGTAGAAGTTAATTCGGTGCCCTTTTTATAGAAAATAAATGTTTACGGAAAAATGGAATACATTTCAATTGTCAAAATATCCTCCATTATTTTATACAACTTTACTCCATTTGTAGGGTAACTAACGAATCCTTTGACAAAAAAAAATTGTCGTTTTGAGCCGATGATGTTTTAATGCATTTTCGGATCTTTTTTACTGTTTTAGCATTTTTGCATGTTCATGCGTCGCAGCACCTTCCCCCAAAGATCAAAAAATAAATCCCCCGGCTACAGCAGCATTTTTTTTTCAAATGGAATGCGAAAAGTATTCAATGCCAATATGCTTCTTTTCGGATACCATTGTATTCATTACTGCCTTGTGAGGTTATACCAACTGTTTAGCCAGTATATATATATATATATATATATATATATATATATATATATATATATATATATATATATATATAGTTTTTAAATTTTAAGATTGGCACTTCAAAATCCCAAAACGACAAGAAAATATTTTAATATAAAACAGAGTTGTGGTTGATTCAATTTAAAGGCAAAGAATTAATTTTTACGCCTAATACATACAATATAAATTATTTAAAATGTGGAGCTTCATGAAATTTAAGTTTGATTTTCTGAAGTTGAGATATTTTAAATTTTCACAGCTTAAATTTTTCAGCGTAATATTTTTGTATTAATTATTGACAATTTACGTCAAATAAGCAAATAAAATATTATTTGCAGAGTTATCTGTTCAAAAAAATAGAGGTTTTACTTGTTATGGTATAAAAGAAATATTTATAATTGATACGTCTAGAACTCATTGATGGTATGTAAAAAAGTACAATAATTTTTATTTGATGAAAATGTAAATATTTTCACCAGTTAGTCATATACATACCTACCTACACACACACTCACAAACATATATATATATATATATATATATATATATATATATATATATATATATATATATATATATATATATAGTTGTGTATGTGTTTAGGTATGTATGCATATTTACATAATAATCGTGTGTATAAATTTAGTCACTGGTGTACAACAGTATGGTACTGGTAAACTGTCAGTCAACACAGAAAATCGATTTTGCGACTTTGCAGAACTAAAAGCAGATTCCCAGGATTCTACCTATTTTATCCTTGCTCCCTGAATGGTTGTGTAGTTTCGTATGTTGTGATAGATTTAAATTTGTTTATAATGTTGAAAACATTGCTTATGCATTTGTTATATATATATATATATAATGTTTACATACATTTAAAATATTACTTTTATTAAATAAAGAAACAGATTAAAAAATATTTTTAGATTTATTTACAGATAGTACAAAATAAAAAGAGGGCACTTCAATATAACTGATAATACTTTTATTTTATAAACAGGAAAATCAGGTTATTTTAATGAATTTTAACTTAAATATCATGGTTTATACATTTAGCTAATTGTAAATTGAAAAATATTTATATTCAGGCGCCTTTTTTTTTCGAAAAGCTATGACAATTTTTTTATTCTCACAAATGAAATAATGTATCCAAACCCCCAAACTATATAATTATAGATTTTTTGTTCATTACATAAATACCGATATAGTTTAAGAAATATAATATTTTCTAGTGCGTATAATTTTTTTTCTTAACTTATTTACGATGTGTGCGATAAGATGTACATTTTAGACATTTTGAATAAATATTGTATCTTTAAGTTATTTAATTGATATTCAGTGTGAGAAAAAAACATCGCACTAGTTGTTTCATCTTGTATCGTACAAAGAACGATCAAAGTATAAAATTGTAGAAAAAATGAGTAATTATTCGATAGAAGTGAACTCCGGGACTGGTTATAGTTTTACTGAATAGAAACATTTAATCAGACAGTTTAATATTAAATCGACATATTATTAGTTAATAAATATGTATTATTTTGAATTCAAACCCTAAAAAATATCAATAAGGAATCATTTTATAGAAGAGCTGATTCATGACTAAAAGAAATTGTTAGAAGTTAATTATTTAAAAATAAATTTGTTTGTAATTTACTAAAAATGTGACTGACTATATTACTATTCTCTATCTATCTATCTGTATATATATATATATATATACGAGTATATATATATATATATATATATATATATATATATATATATATATATATATATAACGTACGTGTGAATAAAATTGAAATCTGAAAGATATCATTTTAATTTTTGTACGTTACAAAAATGAGGTGTTTTTGTTACGACTGTATCTTTCTAAGTATAGTATATTGTAATCTTTTCAACTGCATTATTTGTTTATAATAAATAATAAATTTTGTTTGTGATTTTTTTCTCGTACGATATGTAAAAGTATGTTCGTCTTTAATCGAAGTTGTTGGCATAGTTTGTATAAAACTTTCTTGATAATCGAAGAGAATATGACCTGTTTGGTTAGTATGTTTTAACCACAGTTGTTTAATATCTTGAAGCGATTATTAGTTTGATTTCTTACAGCTGCAGAATGAATTATGTTTATTTTTTTTAATTATAATTTAACTACGAATTTGTTATATATATATATATATATATATATATATATATATATATTATGTGCATATTGAATGTTATCTTTTATAAAAAAAAATTGTTTAACGATTGGATGTGTACACATGTGGATAAAAATTAGATAATAAAATGAAGTTTAGTTAGGTTAGTATTGCATTTTTTGAATCAAGTTTTATTATTATTCCAGAGACTTCTGAACTAAAATCACTGAAAAAGAAAGAAAAAATAAGCGTTTCTACAGTAAAATCATTAAATCAAAGCCATTGTTTTTACACATTTATGTGGGTATTTTTTTACTGTAAAATACTCTTCATACTCAGCTCGAATTTGAATAGTATAATTTCAAGTACATTTTTTTTCTCCGAAAGTATTAAAGCCGTAGGTTCCTCCTTTGATTAAAATTTTTCTGAAAGGTTTATTTGACAACTGTATACCTATTAGGGATTTAAAGTCTTCATTTTATTATTCATAATATGTTGAAATATCATTTTCCAAAAATAAGCAAAATTTTATTTTGTTGATGAATATAAAAGAGTAACACTTATACGCGATTGTTGATTTATTTCCCTAGATTGAAAATAGTTTAAGTATAGTTTACCGAGGAAAGTATACCATACTTTTAGGAAATTACTTTTAAAGTTTATACTCACTATTGCGAATATCTGTTTTAAATATTAATAACAACCAGGCTTATAAATATCTTACTTAGAAAATAATTTCCTTATATCTGTGTCTGTTTCTTTTTTTGATTCCGAACTTCATTTTTTTTATACCTTAAATAGCTTATTTTTATTATTTTCTACATTTTAAATGATAGCACATCATAGTAACAATTACAACGTTTGCTAGGCATTCCAGCTCGCTCTTATGAAACTTTTTTGTAACCATGCAAAAAAATGAAATATATATAAACGTACTCTTATTCGAGAACAAATCTCTTAAGAATAAATAAGGAAAAAATAATTTTTTAGTTATTTTTACTAAATTTTAATCTCGTTCGCAATTTGATTCTATTTTTATTTATATTCGGTAATTGTAATTCGTATAATAAGAGATTAAAGCGAAAAATAAAGTTTATATATATATATATATATATATATATATATATATATATATATATATATATATATATATCTGTTTAATCGCGTTAAGTACCCAAATCTTGTGTACACATAGTTGTATAAATACGTATGTGTACGTGAATGTTATTTTTTATTTTTTTTAAAAAAAAACGTATCTCCCGTTAATTTTGTACAAAACTAATTTTATACTAAAATTTTTACAAAATCTATATTTAATCAGTTAAGAATGTAATGTGTATAAAATTAACGCTCTTAGAAATATCACGTTAAGATGATGAAAACAACGTAGGTAGGTAAATGTATTAACTGTTTGTGTTATTCGGTTAATGATTCTAGTTTATATGATCAGTGTATATTTTTAGTGTCTTATACTTTTCTCTTGCAATATAAAAACGTCATACATACAGGCTAATGGTTTTCGAGGCCTATTTCATCTTAATGCAAATATGAAATAAAATTGTAAATTCAATTCTCTAATTTAATCTTTGATATTTAATAAAGCTGGTCACTCAATATCGCAAGTTTTTTTTAGTAGCTACTTATGTTTCTTACAACAATTTATAAGTATATATTTTATTATATGTGTATCTGAAGTATTATTTTAAGTACTGTATGTAATTTTCAGTGTTATAATGCATATGAATTAGATACATTTTAAAAATAAATAAGTTTTTGAATATTCATATATTATTGATTTAAAATAATGCATTTAAAATAAACAATCTGCTATTGAAAATATTCACAATGTTTTATTTGTTGTATTATAATTGTTTTTCTTTTGAATTTTGTTAAACTTTAAAATTAAGTCCACGAAATTTATATGATTTAATATTGTGTTTATATACGTTTGTAACTTAAATATGCGGAAAGATTCTTTACAAAAAAAAATGTTAGTACTAAAGGGGTATTCGTATTGAACATTAAAAAAATTATTTAAAAATGGCGTCAAAAATGGTGATTGTGCGAAATAATAGATTGATTATAAGAGAGTGTATGAACAAATAAAATTACGGTGTAAAAGTTAAGAATTTAAACCGTACACTGCAATTACTGTTATTGACAGTGAAGTTTTTATTATAGTAGTTCGAAAGATTAGCAATATTATAAAACCAAGAGCATACTTTATCACTAAAACAAGATCAGTAACTGTCTCGCCGAAAGCAGACGGACTTGTTACCACTGACAGTAAACTGTCATACAGAAAGGTCAATAAAATGTGTACTTATCAGAAAGATGCATATATATATATATATATATATATATATATATATATATATATATATATATATATATATATATATATAATTGTGGGAGAATTGTCTGTAGGATAAAGGCTTCTTCCACATTTTTTTTCCAATTTGAACGATCTAATGTTTCTTTTTCGACACATTTTCAATATATTTTTATTACACATGTTTATTGTTTTCTTTCTGGGCTATTTTATATTTCACGATTCTATTTCGAATTGTTTACATTTCGCTTTATGCTACTAACTACTTATTTTCATATCTGTTCTGTTGTTGAAACTCTTCCGGTACTTGTTTTCTAACATTAGTGTTGTAATTTTCTTGGTGTTGCTAGAGCTCACAGAATTATTTTGGCGTTCAAGGACTACATTTCATATCAGTAGGTAACAACATGTCAATAATTGACTACGAAATAAATTGGCTCAAATAAATATATTTTGCAACTTGCTCGCTTTTCATTTCTATCTTTCAATTTTTTCTAGTATACTAAAGATAAATACACACTTAAAGAATATATATTATTCCCGTCAGTACATTTAATATTTCATTTAATAAGTAAAATAACAATTGTAATTAAATTATTTCACAAAAAACTGTTTTATTAAATAAAATTAGAATCGTTTTTAAAAAGTACTTTTATAATTTTTTACGAGCATGGAAACATATCAATTTTATTTTTTTAAATATGTGATAGTAACGTCTATTTAGTTTAATTTATCAAAATTTAAATGTAACTTACGTTCTGGAAATTACAATTCTCAGAATAGTATTTAAACTCCTTCATTTTTAAATATCTTTGAATAAATTGTAATCTAGAATAATAATGAGTATATTGTGCTTGTATTTGACTAATTATATGATTCAAATATATATATATATATATATATATATATATATATGTACACATATAAACACATTCATTTTTATTAATTAACTGAATATCACTTTTGAACTTACCCTTGAATGATAGGACGATGTTTATATTCATGTCGATAATATTCGGTTAGTGAACGCTAAAAATGGCAATATGTGTGTACATCTCTTTTATGTGCGAATAATATAAATTTAATTTGAATTTTACCTTGATCTGGTTACGCATGTATGTTATATGTTTACAATCTCTTAATATAAAGTTATAATCAACAGGAATTTGGCTTTTAACACATACGTACTTATAAATAAGATCAGTCTAGATGTTTTTTTTATCTCGTGTGTACGTTTTTAGTAGGTATATTATTTTGGTGCAAATGTCTCAGCTGTTTCGCTGTGCTTTATTTCCTACACAGTGACATAAGCATCACAATGACGTGTACAATTTTACTTCTGTTGTCAGATAATATTTATAGTAAACATTTGAATTTCACGTCAGAAAGGTTTGTATGAGGAGATAAGAGAAAGAAGTGATTTTATGACTTCATAATAGTTTTTGTATTTTTATGTTTGTGTTTATTTTAATCTGTTCTCAAGCTTCTCAAATATAATCAGCTTTAAGTGTTTTAAATAACGTGATTATATTGTCGATGTATTAAATAATGTAAGTTAGGTTGAGGCGAAATTTATAATTGTAGAATTTTAGTTATATCAGGTGTTATTAATTCCTTCTGCAAATGCAATGAAGTATATTTCTTTATACACTTTATAAGTGAATTTTGTAAGTTGACTATTTTATTTCTATAATTTCGGTTCAGTTATCTCTTTAAACTTTTTGGGGCGGAATAAATTATTTTCCTTTAGTTAAGTAGAAGACGTCTTAAATTCATCTTCAATATGTTATTTTTTTACAATTACAGTAATATTCATTTTTAATACAGTTTTATGATCTGAAATGAAAAAAAAGTTTTTTTTTTAATTTAAAATATTACTCTAATTGGTAAGCTTTATGAATATGGAATATGCAATATTTTTTTTATTGTTTATAATAATTATTTTAATTGAAATTAATAAAATCACAATTTAAGCTGTGCATTTTTATTTTATAGAAAATTATAGATTAAACTCTTTTTAAATCTGTGATATAATTCACTGTAATGAAAATTTTATTTATGAATATAGTTAAAAATGTTTAAAGATTGTTCTGTGTGAATCTTAGAATCAACGTCTGGGTTTGTTGCTTTTACAGCTAGTTTTCGACTTTCGTCTTCGGGGAAATTTTGAACTTGAGTTTAAAATCTACTTGAGAATAATGCAAGTCTCAACTGGCAGCAAGTCTCAACTTCTTTATAAGAAAATAACTCTTATATTCTAGAATTTACACAGAACAATCTTGAGTAACATGTTCACAGAAGAATAACTTAATAAAATGTTTTCGTTAATTTTTTTAACATCTAAAGAAGATGTTTTTTCCATGTATTTTTATGTATGTAGTTTTTTTTAAAAATGTTTCTTAAAAAATGTGACCAATGCTAATAAGTAATATATAGAAAATATTTTTGATGTAACAATGTTTATATTTTAAAACTATTATATTTTATAGTTTTATGTAAAAAATGATAAACGATTGTAATTGGTTGTTATTGTTGTATATAGAAATGCAGAAAAAAATGCTATTAAGGTATGAGTGAAAAATAAATTTAATCTCTTAATGCAGACATTGTAAATTTAAACAAACACTGTTTTAATCTTTTTCTTTACTCAATGCAAATCTATGGTTTCATATATATATATATATATATAATATGGTACACATCTCAGCTGATTTCAGTTCTTGGAATATTACCCTAGGTCTAAAATAGATTACAATGTTTATAAACTTACGCGTAGTAGGTGTTTAACCTTGAACTTGTGCTACCGTGTGTATGGATGATGGGTGTGAGGGTGTTCGCAGTTCTGTATCGATCTCCGGAACTGTGAACTCACTGCTGCCCACTATTGCGCAACGTTCTACAAGAGCTCTCCGGCCTAATTTCGCAGCTTCTCGTTCACCCCTGATAACGTTGAACCTGGATATGGTGTCCGTATTATGTAAAAAGATTCTGCGCATTTCATATTATCATCTAGAAATGTGTATTTTTAAAATTAACTGGATTTATTAATAGGCTCCGGAGTTTGATTAACGAATCCATTTTTTACAAGATTGTAGTCCTTATCATTTCTATTTTATTGTAAAAAATTATAATTCAAAACTAAATGTTAATTGGAATAATTTTTTTATATTTTATTTTCAAAAACTAACAGCAATTATATGTATATATGTGTGTGTATATATATATATATATATATATATATATATATATATATATATATATATATATATATATATATATATATCGTAATGAGTTAGAAATATGTTTGTTTCATTCGGTTGCATGTACAAGCTTATAATTGAGAACTGCGCGAGCACAGCGAGCAGGGGGCGAAGCTCCTCACTATATTTATATATATATATATATATATATATATATATATATATTGACATAATGTAGACTAAATAGTATTCTGTTCATATGTTCAATTATCAGACTTTATTAAACTACAATACATGCTTTAATCTTTTCAATTCGAAACTTTATAATTAGCTAGTTTTTACCACATTTCAAACTAATAGCAATTATATTGTAGCATAATATCAAATGTACTACATATTTTAATCGAACAAAAGATTACATTAATGGTTTCTTTAAAAAATAGATGAAAATAAATATTATATCAACACGTTTAAAGCATAGAAATTTGATCATAATTTAAGTAAAATATATGTGAATGGTTAGACCGAAAACTTAAAAATCTTAAATGCTATTAGTCTCGAAAGATATTGAATTGTTACAAAAAAAAAAAATAAATAAAATAGAAAGTGTTTTAGTACACTTTTTGTGTTTTTACCTTGTCTTATAATAACGATATAGTTAATTAAAAAAAGTTAAATTGTTAAGAAAGTAGTATACTTGCAAAGGTGCATTCTCTATCGGTTTTCGAACTTTTATTTGATATGCATATTTTTTTTTGATTTGTTTTTAAGTATTAGTGCTACGCGTGTAAAATATTGACATTTTACCAAATTTTAAAACAATCTGAAGATTGTGTAAACAAAATTTTTATAATAATCAGTATTTTTTTATTAGTACGAATAGTTTATCGCTTTTTGTATTCTTCGATTGTTCAATTTACAGTTTATATACATATATATATATATATATATATATATATATATATATATATTAATTATTTAATATATATAATTTATATATTTCTATAATTTTTTATTACAGTGAAAGCAGTATGTTTGTTTCTCGCCGGCGTTTTATCTTAAAAACTTGTGGCACAACAACTCCGCTACTTTGTTTGGAAGTGTTGTTAAGATTAGCTGAACAGATTGGAGGATTTAAACAAGTGCAAGAATTATTTTATTCCCGTAAAAATTACGGACGTCCAGAATTACAACATTCTCCTCATCATTCATTTGAACAAGAGGTGTGTTTTTCTTAGATTTCTTTTTATTCCTTATCAGATATTTATCATATGATGAAGTACCGTGTTTGATTAAAATTTTGTGTTCACAACATGCGTTTAATTTTATATAGGCAGCTTTGTTAGACACCTATTTTAAGAATGGGTCGGCTTATTGTCTGGGAAACGAAAATCAGGATTGCTGGTATCTGTATACTTTGAATGCAGCTATAGTAGAACCAAGCAAATTGACTTTGCCACCCTTGAATGTCGTACGTGATTTGTTGGTCACTGAAAGAGATGTTTTTGAACCGGATCAAACTTTAGAGATTTTAATGACTAATTTGGATCCGGACATTATGGCAATTTTTACGAGAGAAGAAAGTCAAACAGCATCTGAAGCTACAAAGGTAAATATTAAATTAATATATTTTAAATTTGTTTCGGAAGTAATTAAGATGTTATTAATTTATTTCATTTCATTATTGATATTTTTAAACGATTATTTTTCAGTAGAAATTCATTTTGTCGCTAATTTGAAATATTCATGTTTTAATCTTGATGTTTTTAATTTCGATTTTTTCGCAGAGATCTGGTATTGACAAATTAATTCCGAATATGGTTATTGATGATTTTCTATTTGATCCGTGTGGTTATTCTATGAATGGCATATCTAAAACGGTAAGTGTTTTTTCACTTTTAACTGTAAGTAGTTTTAATATAATTAGAATTTAATATAATGTATACTAGCATGTAATTATAAAGTATTATAACAAATCAGAACATTGCAAAAAACTATTTTGATTTAATTTAAAATTTCGGTTTTATTTTTATAAAAAAAATAGTTATTAAATTTATATATATATAGACAACTAATAAGTTTTATTTGATTTTTACTGTTGTAATGATATGGTGTTTACTTCTTACATTATTAAGGTATTTAGTTGATATGTTTTTAATAATTCTTCAAAGTATTTATAAAAAACATACAAAGTAGGTTGAAAGTATCTCAATTTTTTAGTAATGAAAGTTGTGTCCCATTTATATATAATATATATGTGATGTATTTACAAAAAAATTATTATATTTATCTATATTCATTAGAGCGATCCAGAGATGCCATCTGTAAGTAGTTACTATATTATGTCAGAGATTTAATGGTTTTTAAAATGATCCTTATTTTTAGAACTAATTTTGAATGCAATGAATTGTGTTGAGTAGGTAACATGTTTTATTAATAAAAACTGTTTGTTACATTGATGGATTTTATTAGTGAATTGTTCAATAATTCAGTATTTGATATTAATTAACATATTTTCAGGGCCATTACATGACTATCCATATTACACCGGAACACGATTTCTCATATGTCTCCTTCGAAACAAACATTCCGTATGTTAGCTACAGAGAGTTGATGGGACGGGTGTTGGATACTTTTCGACCTAATGAAGCTGTTGTTACGATTTTTGCAAATCAGGTGAAGAATAATCAAATGGTTTTATATTTTTCTCTCTTGCCGAAGAAAATTATATGGAAGCCATTTGATTATGATATATAAAATATTTGTGTTTATTTGTAGGTTTCAGTTGCTATGGATGCTCCTCGTGAGTTAGAAAAGTTGAGCACTTTGCACGAGTGGTTACGCGGTGATGTGCAACATTGTCGTCTGAAAAATTATGATTTGAGCTATGCATTTTACAGCAAATTCCCGAGCTGAGGGTATGCCCCCGACCTGATTGTGTACTTCATTCTTCCGAATCCCACATCCCCCTGCTTTTATTCCATATTATCCAGTCAACATTTTCAAAACATAAAAACAAGTACTGGTGTATGTTTTTCTATTATAGGTTTAATTCATCATATCTATAATATTTTATTTGAAATTTTGTGTTTCGTTTCTATTCTAAATTTGCTTTTTACATTGACCTTAAGTCAGTTAATAAACTGTTATTTCAAGATTGTCTTTTCCAATGTTAGTAATACTTTCACCTCAATCCTATCCAGTTTAACCAATAAGAGAAGTACACAAAACCAGGAGCTAACAGAATATTATTCTGTTGATGATAATATTCACAATTTATTTTATAACTATAGCTGTAAATGTAACCCAGATTTCATAACATGTACGACAATGAAGGATCAACAACTTTATAAGAATTTGATGGAAAAAGCTTTGATTTTATATTTTCTCCTCGTAAACGATTTGCTGTTTATTTCCGATACAGTTTCTGTTTCTCCGTTGATTTTATTCTCTTGGTGGCGAAATAAGATATCTTGAGTTTAAATTTGATGAAACTTTCAAGGGTTGGTAGTAAACATAGTTATTATATATGTATTTCGTAATAATTTGCCTATGAGGGGGATATTACAAATGCATATGTTTCTGTGTTTCAAGATTTTGTTACTTGAGCTTGTCAATAAGCATATGATAAATGACGCATATGATACATCGACCATAATTTCTATTCAATAACCTAAACTGTTGATCGTTAATAATCTCAATGATCTATTGTGTATGTACATAATATACGTACATGCTATTTTCAATTAACTTATTGAAAATGATTTAATATGCAGTAGTTTAACAGTTATGAACAGAATCTATAGCAAATACTTAAAATGATTCAATTTTATCTATACTTATCGAAAGAAAATTCAAATAAATGCAAATGTCATAATTTATCAATATTTTTTAAAGAAAAAAATTTACAAATTAGGTGTAAGAGGAACCTGTAAAAGTACTAACTTAAATGTGATTATAAAGCCTGTAAATTTTTTTCCTTGTAATAACATTTGTAATATCTAAAGGATGAAAGTTGATTTTCTTTATGTAATGTACAAATTAAAGTAGATCATTGAAATACACATCTATTTTATACTGTTTAAATTTAAGAGTTAAACTGACATTAAATCAGTGCTACAGTTTTATTCTTACAAAAAACGTAAATATATTATGAAAAATGCTCTTTCTCTTTTTCGTTGAGGAAATCATGTCAGTTTGTTGACAAACTCAATCAGTCTGAAGCTTATTTGTTGTTTTTTACTTGGCAACACGTATTGAACTGTGAACTACACCTTTGAAAGTATTAAGATGGTTTTTATTTTTATCTTGTGTCGTCACAGGAAAACTTATGGATAGTAAATCCCAAATATTGAGATTTAGTTCCAATAGTTTTATTTCGGTTGATTCTCGAAATTTAGATAGTTTGGCTTTTATATTCTTAGCCATACGTTCTTAATACACTTATTTTGATATAAATTTATTAATATTAAACTAATAAATATAGCTGTTATATGTAAGGTATAAATTTTCCACATTTTATTTTATATACATTTACTATAATTGTTTGGGAAAGTGTTTTACTTATTAATCAGATAGTATTTACATTCAGAATACACTCCACAATTCATATTATTGAAGTTTTATGTATGCATTCCATTAATTTGAAATTGACCAGCCTATAAGCCTCTTAATGTAAATTTTTATATCTGTTCATTGAGTAAAAACATTCCAAACAAACAATTCCTTTATTATTAATAATTTTAATCACAATATTAATATAAATTTGTTTCGGAAGTGCCAAAATACAACAGCATAATTATTAGTTTCATTACCAACTTATGAAAACACTAGTAGTGTTCTGTAGTGACTATAATTTAAAGTAGTTAACACTGTAAAATCTTTGTGTTGTATCATTCATAGAAATAAAGTTTGAATCGTTTAAACGATTTGAATATTATACACAATAGTGAATATAAAATAATTTTTGTGAAAATTCAGTTTAAAAATTTCCAGTAAATGAAAAATCTTAAAAACGTTAATAAATTTTTAACTTCAAATAATCTTTTAATACATGTTCAAATATTGTTTTTCAGTTTCTCAAATGAATTCTTTTTTCACCCTACAAACCACAGCAAAATTCTTCAATCAAAAATCTATAAATTAGAATCTAAAAATATTAAAATGTGGATAACCAATCATTGAAAATAATAATAATTTATTAATTTTTCATTGAAAAATTTTAGTGTGGTTTGTTAGGTGAAAAAAGAATTTATTTGTGAAACTGAATTTAGAGTTACAATGTTAGAATTGTTTTTGTGTTTGTTTTTAAGATTTAAAAAATCTAATTGAACAAATATGAAACTGAGTATTTAATAATGAGCATAATAAAATTTTTAAACAATTTTCTGAATAAAAAATTGTATGGTGCTCTATTATCAACAGGTATGATATAGTTTATGAAATATTTTTCATATGTGAAAATAAATCTGTAATTGGAATATTATTTTATTATTAACAATTAGTACACTGTTAATAGTATTGTCGATAATTTGTGCAAAATTTTTTGTTTAGATAAGTTTTATTTTTACAATATTTTTTTCAATTTTAGAATACCAATACTGAATTTTACTAAAGGAGACAAAATTAAAATGTTTTCATTAGATTTATGAAATGATTTTTTTTATAAAATCAAAATAATTATAGATTTCTTTCAGCATAAAAAATGAAATTTATATATATAAAAAGATTTGGAAATGAATGGAAGAAGTATTCGATCTTAATTTAGATGTAAAATTTTATTGTTGCCCAGTTTTTCTATTTACTGGATATAATTTAGCAAATATTTTTTTAGTAAGATTATTATATATATATATATATATACACACACACATATATATATATATATATATATATATATATATATGTATATATGTGTATGTACATACATACTGACATGTATATGATACACACATTTTTTTAGATTAAAAATAATACTTTTACATATTTGTATTACAAATTTATTTGTAATACAATTAGATTTATTAAACAGTTGAAAATGTAAAAATAAATAACATACAGAATATAATTAATAATGTGTTATTTACTGTACTGAAGTAATGATTGAATGGTATAAACTTACTTTGAGATTAAATAAATGTGGAATAAAAAGTATATAAATTATTCAACCTCAACAATGTGTGTTTATATATGTGTGTATGCACATATGTTCTTCAGTATTGTTAAGTTCTATTGTAATAACATTTAATGCAGACACACAATTTTTGTTCATTGTATAGAGTCAAAATAAATCTACAGTTAATTAAAAGCATTAATAAAATGTTGAAAACACTTTTCTGAAAAACTAGAATGTTTAATTCATATACAAAGTTGTAAGTAATTTTCAAGAATCGAATGAAAATTGTTTCACTGCGAAAGTAAAATTATTCTAATTTTACTTACTGTTACTTTAATACATTGAGGTATTGTACGCTGCGTCTAGAAATGTGAAGGACCAAAATCGATTTTACGCTTTAAATTTGATTGCAGAGTTGTATTTTCTTACAAATAAAGGTTTAAAAACAAAATTCAGATTTGCAACATTAATCTCAATGTGTTAAACTACTAGTGTTGAAGTATAATATTGTATTTAAAAATTATATCAAGAGAAAATTAAGATCAAAGTAAATTAATGGTATACTAAGATAAATATGATTTTTAGTGATATAATTATACTTTGTAATTGATGGACGGTTTTTCTTTTTAATATATTAAAGTACATTTTTTAAATTAGGTATGCATTAGAAAGTATATTTTATTTTAATAATATAATTGTTTTTGTAGTGTTTGATAATTTTTCATATTACGTATCTGCTACTTATAAAAAGTCTTGATGTTTATTGAGATTGAAATCATATACAGTGTACAATGGTAGTTACTGTGATTTTACTTTTAAATAAAACAGTATTATTTGTTTATGCTGAATGTTGTGAACTTTTTTCTAAATTAGTTGTTCAAGTTTATAAAATTGTTTATAAATTATACAAAAAAAATGTAATTACTGATATAATTAATGTCCATGAATTTCAAATATATAGTTATTGTAATAGTGTTTTTATATCTATTTGAAACAAACATTTCAGATTAATTTGTCAGTTTAAAGTAGTGATAGTTATTTTTCTGGTTATCTGTTGGTCTAGTGAATTTGAAAAAGTATAAATGAAAAGTCCTATATTTTACAAAACAGGTTATATACCTTAGTTTTTATTTTCAGTTATAAAAGTGCGCGTGCATGTGAAATGATACTTTATTCTAAATGTTCGTTTATCATATATTTTTATTTTGTAAATTTTGAATTTGGAGTTTAAGAGCGCGTCGACATCTAAGGTCATTATAGTTTGAAATTTCTAATGTGTTTTATAATTTTGATAGTACATAGATATGTCATTGTGTATAAATTTGCACTATGTTGAAAGAATATTTAGTTTCATATCCAGGATATGTTTATTCATTATATAAACCATTTTTTTTTAAAGTGAGTGTTCTGGTCATATATTATGGATCTACAACGTCGTGATGCTGTAGATTGAAAATCGTAAGTAATATAATTTATAAAATCTTTTTACATGATACTTAAAAATGTGTTTATATAAATTTTATGTATTTTCGTTTATCATTGCATTCATAATTTATTTACAATAAATAATCATGTCAAATAAACTGCCCAAGTTTTTGCGGTTTTATTTTTGAAAACTAAAATTTTCACAATAAATTTATATACATATTCATGCACGCATCTTCAATATGTATTTTTATTCTTCACAATTTTTATCAGAGTAACAAGTAACCAGGGGCGGTAAAATACAAGAACATTTGGTGCAGCGTTCCTTGGGATTTGATAATTGTACAGTACCTCCTATTTTTATTGTTTTGGAACCAAATTTACAAGTATTTCCTGTAAATATAAAAAAAATGTAATAACAGTTAAACAATGTGCATTTACACATCAATGAATGCCTATTTTTTATTGAAAGTATTCGAAATTTAATATTAAAGTAAAATATATGTTTATAGAAGTTATTAACTTACAAATAAGCAATAACTATGTAATGTTTCTAGTATTAAAAGAAGATAAATATATAAAAAAATGTTAAGTATTATGATTTTCAGATAGTTATTGATTAATCAAATTGTAAAAAAATACGATAGAAACGAATAAGTTTTTAACCATATCCTAATCTAGAATTGATTTAAAATTAAGGTTATAAGAAAGAGTATTTATTCGATTCCTGTCGACGACGGTATTACTTTTTAGTTTTATATGAATTTAGAAATTAACAGTAATTAAACATACCTGGAACTAGCGATTCACTTTTTGTAGGAGCATCAACTACCGTGGTTGTATTATCAGCTAAAATAAAATAGCTCAATTATTTGATGACACTTAACAATATATATGATATCTTAATAAATATTAAAGATGTATATATCTTAATAAATGATTAAATATGCTTATTTTAATGATTGCGTAGTTAGTACAGTACTTTTTTCTGATTCCTAGCCGATGGAACATAAATTCATACAAATTTCAAGCTATTTTTTTGTGATTTTTTTAAGTGTAATTTGTAAGTGGATCATGTATTCGTCGACAAATTCATTTTTAAAAATGAATCTACATTCTTAATGTTACAAAAACGTTTCTAGTTTTAAAAATGTCCAATAATAAATACTGACAACAATTATTTATTAAATATTTCGATAAAAAAAATTCTGGTATTAATTTGTGACAATGTCTACTTTAGAATATAAATTATAAAGTAGGAGATATCATTTAATCTAATTTTCTGAGAAAACGTTGGTCTATTACAACTCTTAAAAAAGTAAAAATAATTGTAATTATTTACAACTTACGACAAATAAAATCATCAGGACAACAATAATGATCGTATTTCGGAGCGCAATACTTTCGTAATTCTTCTGCATGATGTAATTCTAAATCACAATCCACATCGACGCATTCAACTTCCCCTTTATTATTACATAAACATCTAAAATAGGATTTATTTTCAGCCAACCAATATTTTTCACATTATTTCAATCAAAATTTATTCTAAAATAAGTAAATCTGAAAGTATATAACATACCTATCACAATTATTAGATTGCGTGTAAATTTTTTGACCTTGAGTATAAGTTTGATTCCCTACCGTACATTTTTTTGCATTTGTTATTTCATCGCCTGTGAAAGAGATTGTTACACACACACACACACACACATATATATATATATATATATATATATATATATATAACTATTGCTAGATGTCTATATATTTATTGTATGTTTCAATCATTTGTCTTGTGTTTTTTGTTTATAATTATTGAATTTTTGTAGAATAAATTAAAATAATTTTCAAGGATATTATTTTAAGGATATAAAAAAATTATGAAAAATATAGTATTGAGCAATATTACAAGTACTATGGCAAAGCTTAATTATTTTAGAAAATGAATATATCAATAAAAACGTTTCAGTATTTGCGTTTAGAGTACAATGAATAATTATATGTGAAAAGGACTGTTGAAAATGTCATGACTATCGATGTATAGATTGGTAAACATTTAATTAGTATTTATTCACTAACTACATAATTTTGTTTTCTAAATCTGTGCTCTTTAATAGGTAATGTGTCGTACTTTTAGTTTTTACTTATATATTAGGATTGATTGTTGTCTTTGTCAGAAGTAATAAAGAAATGTTTGATTAAATTTTTCACAGGTATTTTCTATACGCGTGCCTAAGTTCTTTCGATGAATGTAATTAAATGAAATATTTTTAAAAAACGTTACCGCAAAGATTGCCAACAGAACAACATCTGTTTAATGCGTAGGTACGTATACAGCTTGGATCGTGCGGTTGGAAAAATTCTGGACAATCATTGTGAACACAAAGAAACTCTGGACTGAAAAAAACTACATTAATGTATTCTATTATTAGTAAATAATTATTTTTTTTAGAAGCGTTAACAAATCAGTATCAATGATTAACAAAATATAACTGAGTTTTAAAAGGCCCATTATTTTTTCTGTTAAGGTAAAGTGTCGCTTGTAAAAATCAATATTTACAACTTAATTTTTCTTTTATAAAAATAGCGATTATTATTCAGTTTACATTATTATAGCAGTTTAAAAAAAATATTGTCCGAGACAAACTACAATATTTACAAGTTTAAAACTTACTGCGATTTTTCTCTATGTCCTATTACACAAGTGCAATGTACAGTGCTACATTTTGAATAAAGTTCTGGACCAGGTATATCTTGATGTATATTAAAAGTTCTGTTCTTGTAAAAACATTTATCTAATACATTTTCCATTTGTTCTAAATTTGAACATTTATAGTAAGCGGGACAGCAGTCGTTTGCAGTTTTGAATACAGGCTCACATTTTAAGTCATAATAATGTCTACTATATTTATGATTTGGACATTGAGTCGGATCGCAATTTTTTCCTGAAATACAATTAATCAAATCAAAACATTCGTGTAATTTTTTAAACTATGGAAAAGAATATTGTTTTCATAAAATATTATTATTAAAACAAAAGTATTTCTCACCAATTGTCAATCCGATTGATAAAAATAGAATAAGTGTACACAATTTCATTGCAAAAATGATATAGCTCCAATTTTAAAAACTAATGTACGAAACAGTATACAGCATTAGTTCTTTTATAACGACAATATAAACTTTTATAGACTAATGTTGTTCATTTATCAAATTTACAGATAATATTTTTTTGCATACTCGTTTCAATAATTATGAAATATTCATAAATGTAATGTAATTACTGATTACTATGTATGTCGAACGATGATTATACAAGAAAATAAATCACTAATTATGCGAAGTAGTGATTATTTGCTTCAAATTTAAGACCCGGTGTTATCATTAACAGCTTAATAGTCGAGTGTTAATTAAAAAAGTCATAGTTCATTTATAAATAACCTGTATTTATTAAATAATATCGTTTGGCTTTTCACTTACATAGATTTACATTAATATTGTCCAAATACAAATTGTGTATATAAATATTTAGTAATCATACAAAACTGCAGAAGTTAATTGATAAAGATATGATAATAAATAACCTGTTCAACTTAATTTTGTTTAGTTGTAAATATTATTTATTTTAAAGTAAGTCTGAGATGAGATAAAAGTTACAACATTTTTTGATTGTACTTTATATTATGTAATACATTCCTACAGTATTTTTAATATAATTATTTACAAGGAAACTATTGAATTTTATAAGTTGTTTGGATTCTTTTTTGATTTTTATTGTTAATCTATTTTTATATAGTCGTGATTTGTTCAAGGATTACATATATATATATATATACACACTATGGTGTTTCGCCCCTTGCTCGCTGTGTTAATCAACCCCCGGGCTCGTTTCTCATTTGTCAGTTGTAAGAATATACATATAACCGAATAAAACAAACATATTTTATTATTTAAAACTTATTTATGTCTATATAATCATTCTCTCAGATATATGACAACGTATTGTTATATATATATATATATATATATATGTATATATATATATATATATATATATATGTTAGTATGTTTATATAATCATTATCGTAGACAGATTGCAACGTGTTATTTTATATATGAGATAAACATACTTGGGCACCAGAGAAATCTTAACGTCATAAATAACTAATTCGATGTCATCAAATTTTATGTGGATAATTTTGATTTTATAAAGAAAGATATATATATATATATATATATATATATATATATATATATATATATATATATATTTGTTAAATATTTTTTTGTAATTATTTATAATTTCGAGGGCATACTGTATTTAATAGTATATTTTAAAATGATTATGCTTATAAACATCATTATTAAAAATATTGTATATAATGTTTTCAAATGATTTTTATTAAATATTTAATTGTTTTACTGCATTTTCAACTTGTACATTGCAAATCTACTAGACATGTAACAAACGGAGGAGTTGTGCATTTACATGACAAACAGCGTCGTCCATAAGGTATCAGTTCATCTCCTATTTGTAGCTGAGTAGCACCAAATTTGCATTGATTTTCTATATTTGCAAAACATAAATTTATAAAAATATTTATATATATATATACATATGTGCGTGTTGTATGTCTTATTTATCTACTAACCTGGATCTGTATTACTACTATTTTTCGTTGATTTTATCCGAACATCGTCCTTAGCTGAAATATAAATAAATTCTCTACTATTATTAATTTCAACTTTATTTGATTTTCAATTACTGACGGCACAACTATACTCAAATATTGTTTTAATTCAATGACCGAAAAGTAAATATTTTTTTATTTAAAATTACATTATTTTTTGATATGAATACATTTTATACATCTTTATAAAAGTAAATTATATGGTCGTTAATTATTTAATCAAAGAGATTTTATGGACACAAACATTACTCACGACATATAAATTCAGTAGGACAACAATGAGTAGTGCCATTATATACAGATGCACAATAATTAGTTATATAATCGACACCAACTATTTCTAGATCGCAAGACATTTTTTTACACTGAGCTTCCCCATCTTTTTGAATCAGCTAAAGAACAGACACTTAAATAATTCAAAAAGTTAAGATTGACAGGACAATTTATTTAATAATACTTGAACAAAAATTAACTTGAAATTGTTTAGGCGTCCAGACCATTATAAAACTAGAACGCACTGTCTCTGTTGTAAATAAGTAAAAATATAACTGATTAGAGGATAAGGATCTGATGTTAGAGATTTAAAAGAGAGCGATGGAACACATATGTATTTTATAGATAGTGTAGAATCTAAAAAACCTTTTTTATATGTGAAGCACGTGAATATTTAAAACAATAGCTACATCTGTACATATCTGTTGAGATATTAAACAATATAGGTTAGGAACAAATTCAGACATTAAATGGATATCAAAGAAATGCATTTGAAATAATGCCACAAACCGTTCTAGTATTTAATTAGAGAATGTGAATTGTGATGGATGTTAATGTGTAGATTTTAATATTTATGGTTGCTGGGTTTTACAGTCTAGTAATATAACAAACAAAATATTGAAATCTACTTGAATCAAATAAAATAAATAAAAATATATATGACATATATTCATTTCTTTATATAACATAGTAAATTCTAACTTGATCAAGTACGTGTGCATTGTATCACGGCACATGTCGTATTTCAGTTGTCTATTCGGTCGTTACCCACTAACCGGTGCGGATTGTGAAGTCTACTACAAATTTTTATTATACCTTCTTATGTGTAATAAAGAAAAATTAACGTTTCATCTAGTGGAATCGATACGGACATTTGTATATATTTAATCATTGGGTACTTTTCTCGATTCATGTGGTCATATCTGACTTTATTTATTTTTGTGTTACCCACGTGTTGACAACGTGCGATTAGACATTGATAATAGTGTGCCTGTTCTATGAAGTTAGGATTGAAGCAATGAATTGCAGGTACAAATATTATACTATAGATACATTTTAAAAAAATAACATTTAATTACGGTTAGATATTTATAATTAAAATACTATCCTGTTTATTTTTATATATATAATATCTGTTTATTTTTATATTTTTCTTATTTATTGTACATAGATAGTTTTGACCTCTAGATAGGGTTAATAGTCTTAATAGTGATTCATATTCATACACTTTATATATATATATATATATATATATATATATTATATATATATATATATATATATATATATATATATATATATATAATAATAAATTAAGTATATTGCGGTATATGTTACTATTTATCGTATGTAAATAAAATTAGTAAAATATAATATACTACCTGATACATAAACTATGTTTAACAAAACTATCAGTGCGAATATAAACTGCATAGTTAATTTCGTTGCTCTAATCGATGTGATTAGTGGAAATACAACCGACTTAATAACTATATCGACCTCTAAGTAGTCGTTTATCAATTTCCGAAAGTTCAGTTTATCTTTTTTTAATACGATAAACTTTTTTTATAGTAAAAATAATATTATTTACAGACATGTTAATTATAATTGAAAAAAATAGTTATTATTGTTTGAATACTTTTCGGAAAATACCAATAAATTATATTAAAATTAATGTATGATAAATGAATTGAAATATTTATATTAGGTTGCATTCATTACACATATTTATTTATATTTGTGAAATATGTGATAATTCCTTTTGTATTTATTATCCGATAAGTAATAATTAAATTTGAATCCAAGTGAGTCTAAGATGAGATACAAGTTACAAAAATAATTTATTATACTTTATATTATAGAATGCATTCATATAGTATTTTTAATATAATTTATGTATTGGGAAACGCTATTGATTTTTGTGTGTTTTTCTGAATTTTTTATTTAATTTGTATTTTTAAACTTTTTTATATATACTCATGATTTTTTAAAGTATTACATTTTTTCATATAATTAAAATTATTTATATTTTCTATGTTATACTGAATTTAACATTTTATTTCCACATAATTATTCTTGAAAGGGTTATTATTAGTTTTCGTGAGCAATTTTAAATTTATTAACAAAAAAATATTTTTTAAATCCCAAAAAAACATCTCTGCTTTCAGTATTTTCGTCTGCAAGAGTATTAATAACTTATGAACATCGTTGCATATTATTTTATAATATTCAAATTACTTAGGTTTCGTATTTTTATTGAAAATTTATTAAAATCACGGTTAAAGTGACATTAGGATTTCAATGAGGGCCAGTATTAGAATTATACCACATTTTTATTCAAATTATTCGTAAAAAATTAAATTTGACATAATTTAAATAAACGATGAAATAAGGTCTTTTTAACACATTGACTGCCCAGAAAATTTTGCAAATGTTTACCAAGAGGCCAACTTTTTTGTAATTTGTGTTTTTTTGAACACAAAACTATATACGTAACAGATGTCACTTTTTGATAGCCATGGCCTGAAGGGAGAAAATATGTGGCTATCATATTTGATAGCCCCCAGAAAAACATCACTAGCTTCAGAAATAATAGCCATGGCAGTCAATGTATTAATCTGTTTAATACTTATTGCACAGATATAGATTTTTATAATATATCTTAAAAAATAATGGTAAATAATAACTTTTCAAATTTCAGTAATAAATTGAACACTTAAAAACGATATTTTTTATGATGTTTTATTGTTACTTATATACATATTGCCATTACATATTCAATACAAAAATGTTGTATATAACTTTTCCAATTGATTTTTATTAAAGTGTTCATCTTTTTGACTGCATTTTCAAGGAGTACATTTCAAATCTACTAGACATGTAACAAATGGCGGAGTTGTGCATTTACATGACAAACAGCGTCGCCCTCGAACTGACAATTCATCTCCTATTTGTAGCTGATTAGCACCAAATTTGCATTGACTTTCTATAATTTGAAAACATAAATTTATGAATATATATTCGTGATGTATGTATAAGATTATCTACTAACCTGGGTCTCTGCTACTACTACTTTTCTTTGTTCTTATCGAAACATCGTTGCCAGCTGAAACAAACATAAATTCTGTATTATTTTTTTTCCGCACATAAACTTTATGAAATTTTTAATTATTGAGAGCACATTTTGCTGAATATATTATTTTAATTAAGAGACTAAAAATTATATTGTTTAATTAAAATTATATTACTTTTTGATATCAGAACATTTTATAATTCCATTATAAAATTAAAAAGAAACTCGTTAATCTTTTAATCAAATATACTGTCAGGAAAAAGCTGTACTCACGGCATATAAATTCAGTGGGACAGCAACGAGTAGTGCCATAATATACAGGTGCACAATAATTAGTTATGTAACCGGTTTTTTGTAGTTGTAGATCGCAAGTCACTTTTTTACATTGAATTTCTCCATCCTCACCACAGACACATCTGAAATTTAAATTCATATATATATATATATATATATATATATATATATATATATATATATATATATGTATATATATATATATGTATATGATATTTTTTAACAACAAAAAGGAAAATACGTACGATTTGCATTTGTCTGATTCCAGATTAAATAGTGCCCCTGCTTTATATTCTTTACCTTCAACGGTACATTTTTTAACCAATTTTGGGTCCTTATCTAAAAATAAAAACTCATTATTTTCATTCGTGATAATATTTATATTTTATTTGCAATGAAATATATATATATATATATATATATATATATACATTAAGTATATTATATATATATATATATATAGATATATATATATATAAATAAAATATATTAAATATATTATATGTTATATATATATATATATGTATATATATAAATATTTGTATATATTTTATAAAATTTTATTAAGTTTGTATTATTTTTCATTATCATTTTTTTAAAAATTAAAAGATTACCATACCACAAACAAGCGATGGACAACATTGATTTAAATCATATTTGAATCGACAATTTTCAGATGAAGGATAAGATCCGCATCCCACAGCGGCACAAATGAACGATGCACTTATGTGTAAAAAAATAACAAATTAATAATTTTTTATGAAAATATTTTTTATTCCGAGACAAAAGTCAAAGTGAATTGGTTTGTAAAATTGATTTACATTTATATATATATATATATATATATATATATATATATATATATATATATATAAGGTGATAAATGGTCATAAATATATTTCGAATCTAATTAATAAATGAATTTAAAATAAAAACTAGTGTTTGTTTCAGTTTTTATTTAAATATTCAATGATAAATTACTATTATATATTTGTTTCATTATTAAGTGTTTATTTTTATGGAGTGATTAGTAGTTCTTTTTTTTAATTACATTAAGTTTAAACTATTTATATTATATTTATCAAAAATCGTTTTAGTTCGCTATTGAAAAATAATCCGAATATTTCAAGAATTGTCAACAAAAATTCTTAAATATTGATGAACTGTTATTTATAATAAATGATATGTATAGTAATACTTACGGAGAAAATTCATCGTGTTGAACACAAGAACAAGTAGCAGTATTACATTTGTTCCCTTCAATTTCACTTACTGAAGAACCTTTTTGTATTACTTTTCCATGATAGTGGCATTCATCTCTTGTTTGTAACATTTTTGATATTATAGGACATTTGTACCGTATTGAACAACAGGAATCATGACCATGACTATATACAGGTTCACATTGTAAATCTCTGTAGTGTTCTTCAAAGGGATAATTGTCACATTTTGTCTTATCACATTTCTTGCCTTTAATAAAATATTAATTATTATTCATAATAAATATATGTATATATATATATATATATATATATATATATATAGAGAGAGAGAGAGAGAGAGAGAAAAGAGAGAGCGCGAGAGAGTGAGTGAGATGTAATGAGAATAGGAAATATGACAGAAGAAAAATAATAAAAAAGTGAATGACAATCAATACAAACCAAAGATACTGAAGAAAGTATATATAGTTATTTAATGAACAATATAATTGTATGTTTTCATATCTATTTTATACTTTTTATTACGTAATTCTATTGATCTTCTTTTTGGATCAGCTAAAGAACAGACTCTTAGATAATTCAAAAAGTTAAGATAGACAAGACAATTTATTTTATAATATTGAACAAAAATCGACTTGAAACTATTTAGGCGTCCAGACTATTATAAAACTAGAACGCACTGTCTCTGTTGTATATAAGTAAAAATATAACTGATTAGAGGATAAGGATTTGATATTAGAGATTTAAAAGAGAGCGATGGAACACGTATGTATTTTATAGATAGTGTAGAATCTAAAAAATCTTTTTTATATGCGAAGCACGTGAATATTTTAAACAATAGCTACATTTGTATACATTTGTTGAAATATTAAACAATATAGATTAGGAACAAATTCAGACATTAAATGGATATCAAAGAAATGTATTTGAAATAATGCCTCAAACCGTTCTAGTATTTAATTAGAGAATGTGAATTGTGATGGATATTAATGTGTAGATTTTAATATTTATGGTTGCTGGATTTTACAGTCTAGTAATATAACAAACAAAATATTGAAATCTACTTGAATCAAATAAAATAAATAAAAATATATATGACATATTCATTTCTTTATATAACATAGTAAATTCTAACTTGATCAAGTACGTGTGCATTGTATCAAGGCACATGTCGTATTTCAGTTGTCTATTCGGTCGTTATCCACTAACCGGCGTGGATTGAGAAGTCTACTACAAATTTTTATTATACCTTCTTATGTGTAATAAAGAAAAATTAACGTTTCATCTAGTGGAATCGTTACGGACATTTGTATATATTTAATCATTGGTTACTACTTTTCGCGGTTCATGTGGTCATATCTGACTTTATTTATTTTTGTGTTTTCCACGTGTTGACAATGTGCGATTTGACATTGATAATAGTGTGCCTGTTCTATGAAGTTAGGATTGAAACGATGAAATGAAGGTACGAATATAAATCACATAATATAGACAGATTTTTTTAAAAATAACATTTAATAACGATTATTTTTTTGTCATACATATGTACATAAATATATATATATATATATATATATATATATATATATATATATATATATATATATATATGTATTTGATTAATATACCATCGTTCAGTTAAATGTCTATTTATATATTTTTCTTATTTATTTTACCCAAACCGTTTCGATCTCTAGATAGTCAATAGTCTCAATATTTATTCATACACTTCAATTTTAGTTTGTAATTTGAATGTTGGCAATTCTTTTAAATATATGTTTGAATATATTGAAATTGATATTGTGGATAATCTGCCGTGAACTCGTTTTATTTTATATATTAAAGAATATTCTATTATATTTAGTTAGTATTTAAATAATACGAATAAAATAGTTATTTTTCATACTGTATGCGGCAAATAAATATAAAATTAGTATACAGAAAATAAAAAAAAACTGTTTATCACTTAAACTAAAACTGTTTTTTGATTAATTTTAAAATATATTTCTAATTAGTTTATAGACATTTTAGATAAGGTTTGCAATGAAAATTGAGAAATATGTTGTTAAAACATTACAATTCTAGATTTTTTGACATTTCATAAATTTATTTTGAACGTTATTCAGTTTGGTAATTTTATTTCTTGAGAACATTTCGTTTTATTATATTTTTATTATATAATTGACAATATATGGATACATACATACATACATTCATACATATATACATATATATATATATATATATATATAAATATATATAAACATAGTCAACAAATTAAGTTTAATACGGTAAATGTTATTGTTTATTGTATGTAAATCTAATAAATAAAATACAATAATTACCTGATACAAAAACGATGTTTAATAAAACTATCAATGCGAATATAAATTGCATAATTAATTTCGTTACCAAAATCGATGTGATTTCTGGAAATACAACCGACTTAATAACTATATCGACCTCTAAGTGATCGTTTATAAATTCCTGAAAGTTTATTTTATCTTTTTTTGATAAACTCTTTCTATATTTAGTGTCCTATTTGTAAAATGTAATGTTATTTACAGTGAAGTTAATTATAATTGAAAAAAAAGTTAATGTTGTTTGAATACTTTTTGGAAAATACAGCAACCAATCATATCAATATTTATGTATGCTAAATGAAGTTAAATATTTATATTATACTCAGTTCATTACATATTTTTTTATATGTGTGAAATACGTGAAGGTCAAGATGGATGCTTGTTAAATATTTGAAAACCAAATTATTAAGTAGATAGTGATAGTTCTTGAAAACAAGTGTGTTCTGTGAAATAATATATATATATATATATGTATATATGTACATTTTCTCTTTCATTGAAAAAAATTAAGGAAAGAATTATATATATATATATATATATATATACACACAATTTATTTTTCAGTATTTCGGATTATCAAAAAATATAATATTAGATTAAAACAAATTTTATACATATTTTTTTTGATTTGTGTACTTACTATATTTTGATATTTTTTTTATTTTTAATTGTGTTTACGATAATAATATTCATTTACAAATGAATTCTTTTCCACACCAAAAATTAAATAAAACTTCGATCAAAGATATTCAATAAGTCGAAAAATTTGGTGCGGTTTATGAATTTGTGGTAAATTTAATGGAATATATATATATATATATATATATATATATATATATATATATATATATATATATATATATATATGTAAAGTGGATCGTGAAGCATCTGTTTTAATTTAAGATCATATTTCAGGATGCGTTATATTAATTTGTATAGATTAAACTTTTTATATAGAAATAAGTTTGATGTATTAAAACTGATTGTGTTATTTTTTAACCAATACTTCGTTTTCAAAATCTAAGAGTGTTTTTCGATTATAACTTGTTGAATTTTTATGCTCTACATATTGGCGATGAGATACATGTAACAATTGGAGAGGTTTCACACCTGCATGATAAACAGTATCTTCCACGTTGTGACATTTCATCATCTATTTGTAATAGCTCTGTACCGAATTTGCACATTTTCTCTGCAAAAGTAATATATATATATATATATATATATATGTATATATATATATGTATATATATATATATATGTATATATATATATATGTATATATATATATGTATATATATATATATATATATATATGTATATATATATATATATATATATATATTATATATATATATACATATAATCAACCTCTGTTAATCCATTGCTGGATACAGGGCTCTTCCATGATTTTCCATTTGTACTCATCATGTAAGGTTTTGGGTTCATGACTCCCTTTGGGATCATGCCACGCTGATCTCACTTGCGTGTCGGCGAGTATTCGACGACGACACCCGGATATATATATATATATATATATATATATATATATATATATATATATATATTAACACATTTAATATCTCTTCATTTATTGACAATATGAAATAAAGTTTTATTTCTTACTGAATTTTAATAAAAGTAAGATAAAACATATGAAAATAAGAATAAAATCCTAAATATATTTTTAAAATAAATTAAAAAAAGCCTTTATATGTTGTACCTGATACGATAATGATGTTCACTAAAACAATTAATATAAGTGCGTACTGCATATTAATATTGATGTAATCACTACAAATAAAATTTGCTTAGTATCAATGATGACCTCTAAATATATTTTATAATGCACGAATTTTATCATTTTTTTTAACATTCTTATCTTTACATATATTCATTCTTCTAAAAATAAATAACAATGTTTACAATTATATAAATTGGAAATAATTTTTTTTAGAATAATTTGACATTTCTTCATTTAAATAGTATGGAAATATAAAATTAATGAATTGAATTGATGTAATACAAAAACAAATATTGATATTTTATTTATTTAATTGATTCGCTTACAAATATCAGAAAAATGTAAAGTCAATTAATAGATAAAAAGATTTTTTTATTATTTTTAAAAATAAATTTAATCTCTATACACCGAAAAAATGTTTACAAAGTTCTGTACTCCATGAATCAATAAGATTAATTATATAAAATAAAATATATATAAAAATTATTATAATATATATGTAATTGATGAGTATTGTTCATATTTTCATCTTAATAACATAAAACTATCAATTGTAAAGCATAATTAACAGTTAAACTTTTCCAATTGATGATAATTATCAATATATGTATCTTGATAAAAACAATACTTTGAGTTAATTCTTTTTAATTTTAAAATATTCTGTAAATAGCATATTTTAAATATATATTTCTTTTATTTTACAAAACACAATTAATTCTCTTCTATACTAAAAAATATAGTTCCTTATTTAACGAGTAAATGTGATTTCAATATTGATTTCTTTATTGATCTAATTTTTTATGAATATTATATATATATATATATATATATATATATATATATATATACATACATACATACATATATAGTCTTTAATTGATAAGGAAATCAGTGTTAGTTGATTTAAAAAAAATTGAGACTATGTGGTTTAAAACCATTACTGTTTCTAAATATTTGCCCCAAATTCGATAAATGATTTATAGTTTAATTAACCGCTTAATGTTTACTTAAATCAAAAAAAATGAATATTTTTACAACTATTGATTCAGGATATGGAATAACCTTACAAAATCGATTGTTATCAATTTTTAACAAGTAATTAATCCATGGGGGGTTATTAGTTTCAATCTAAAAACTAATTCAATATAAGACTTAAACATTTTCAAAAAAATGTATAAAATTAACATAACTTGTTAACAAAACTATATATGATATATTTTTTTATTATCTTGTTAACAGTTAGGTACTAAGAGTTTAACTTATGATTTTATTTGATATATATATATATATATATATATATATTTTCTTTATATGTACTTATGTATTTATGTACAAATAAAAAAATAATTAAGGTTGACACCCAGGATCTTCGTAGCATGTAACTAGAGGTGGAATCGTACATTCGCATTTCAAACATGGTCTATCTTTCACTGTTATTTTGCTTCCAATTTGTAGCGAACTTTTACCAAACTTACACATCTTGTCTGTAAAAAAAATATTTCATTTCATTTTTATACATAGAATTAAAGTAGAAATGTAATTGTTTTGAAGATAAAACTAGTACTTTTCTATGTAAAAGAACGATATAAATAAATAATACTATGTGGTGTCCAATAAAGATGTATTTTTGAAAGGACATTTGATAATTTAATAATTAATCTTTAAATTGTATTATAAAGTGTTTTGTTAATTTCGAATATGTTAAATTGGGTTCTTTTCTCCAATTAAACTTGTTGTTCTTTATTGTAATGTATGTATTTTAGTAACTTACCAGTATTTGAATTCATGCTTGGTTTGTTGATAATTGTAACACCGTCACCAGCTGAAATTTGAACGATGATTGTGATATTACTAAAATGATATTACTTTTACAACATGATTAGTTAATCAGAATACTATTTTAACACTTGAATTGTTGAAAATGAGAGAAAATTTAATTCATTGACATTTTCTTTGAATGTAGTTTTAAATTCAGAATACTTATTAACCTAAATGTATTGTTTTATATAAACACGACTATAAAACGAATCTATTGATATAATTATTTTTATATATAAATGAACACTTACGACACAAGAAGCCAAGCGGGCAGCAATTACTCTCCCCATAATAGATAGGAGCACAGTACTGTTTTAAATAGTTCGAATATTGTATTTGTAGGTCGCAACTAATTTGTTTACATTGAACTCGACCATTATTATCACAAAGGCATCTACAATGTGAACATATATTATATATATATATATATATATATATATATATATATATATATATATATATATATATTAAAACACTTCTTACTTTACACATGGATTAGATTTTAAGATAAATCTTTCACCAGTCAGATATGTAACACCTTCTTTTGTGCATGTGTGTTCACTTGTAGTGGGATCATCTGAAAATTATTAAATGAATTTGTTGTTAGAAATTTTTAAGATGGTTTCACCTAAATTTATACCGCAATCATAATTAACTGGACAACAACTATCCAATGAAAATTCTGCCCGACAGTCGTCTGGTGGACGCGCACAGTCCAAAATAGCGCAAATAAATGTCGTTCTATATTAGAAATAAAATATCATAAATAAATATATATATATATATATGTATGTATATCACTTTAGTATATATTAAACTATAATACCAAATTTTTGAATTTAAAAAATGTATTTGTCACTACTTACGATTGGCTATCATCAAAGTCCTGTGCACACGAACATGATGCTGTACAGGGATTACCTTCGATTTCTTCAACAGTTTCTCCAATATTAAATACTTGATCGTGATAATAACATTTATCAGATGTTTGAGACATTAACGATAATACTGGACAATCATAGCATATGGGACAGGGATCTTTTTTGGAATATATAGGGCGACATTTTAAATCTCTGTAATGCTCTTCGAATTTATAGTTTTTACAATTAATTGGTTTGCTGCCACATTTGTGTCCTGAAATGTGTATATATATATATATATATATATATATATGTATTGCAACAAAAAGAATCAGCTGATATTTTTGTATTTGTTATAAAAATTATAAATTAATTTTGTTTAACTAAAATTTTACAGTATATGTATTACAAGTAATAAGTCTGTTTTTATAATTAGATATTTAACTTCAATCTTTCGAAATAACACAATACTTTTTTTTATTAAAACAAAAGTTGAATTTCATTTATACATTTTTTTATCAAGTAGAGTTTTTAGAGTCTGAAAATGAAGATTTTAAAAAACTGAATTTAAATAGATTCGTCTAAATATAATATACTTCTAGGAAATGTAAAATAGATTTAAACCTTTCAAATAAAGTATATATATATATATATATATATATATATATATATATATATATATATATATATATATATATATGTATCTATGAATCGAAAAATGTACCAATTTTTGATTGAACTACATTTTTTTTAATTTTTTGAATTGAAATATTTTGCATTAGTACTAAATTGAAGATAGACATCATAAATATCTGAAATGTATAAAATAAACTTTTTTAATAGATAAAGATTAATCGTACAGTGAATGAGCGATGGAGCCTAATTTTAAATTTTATCGCAGATACAGAATTTAACTATTTACAAATTTATTGCCAAATAATGCATGTTTAAAACAACAATCTATACAGAATATAAAAAAAATATTAGAACTGTTCATTTCAATTAGTTGTTTTAATATACGTTTATTTAAAATTGTATGAAGAGTTAATTATTTCTTTTTCATTCAAATTGTTAGGATTTGTTAAGTTACAAAATAAATCATGAAAATATGGTTAAATGTGTATTTAAAAAATTAATAATTAATTAATCAGAAATGTATAATTAACTCTTTAAATGGCTATTTAATTCACACCCTCAGCAGTAAGAATCACAAATTGTATTTAAAGTGCCATATACATTTCTTTTAAAATGGCTTGTTAATGAAATAAAATAGACAGGTATCGATTTGTAATAAAATTAATTATATAGCAATGAAAAATTGAAATGTATTCATAGTTTAAAGTATTAGATATATGACTGTAAATTTTGTGTTATCTATATATGACAAAGAAATTTTAAAACAATCATCTAGTGAAGACCGAGTTAGGTTCCAAAGTACCATTTAACTGGTTAAAAAAATGTTTATCTGTAATAATTAATAAAATATTTATACTTTAGAGAACGAACAAAACTAATTAATAGGCTGTTTGCTCGCGAATAAACGTACAATTGAAAGCTTTATTGTTTAATAAATATTTGATTTCTTATTGAATACAAAATTAATTTGTTCGTTTAATAATTTTCCTATTCTTAACTAAAAAAACTGAATTTATCCATTCTCTGATTATTTTACTCATTCACTTGTCGATTGAATCAACTTTTACAAATATGTACACGTGTTTGAAAATATTAAATATTATTCACTGTTCAAATATAACATTTTCTTTATTTTTGGAAATATACTTTAATGTACAAAAAAGTATTGTATTCGATATAAAAATATTAAAAAAATATTTTAACTATTATTTACCTGTCACGAAGATGATATTCAATAAAATAATCACTGCAACTATTAACTGCATTATTAAGTTCATGTTACTACGTTAAATGAAATTTATTTTATGATGTTCTTGACCTCCAAGAGTTTGTTTATGGATTCTAATAGTCTTGTCCTTTTTATTTACCTTTCTCTTTCTTTTTATGAATTCAGGTTATATCATAGGCATAAAGTTACATTGAAATCTAGTTCCTTTTTTATTTCTTGACGTATAACTAGATATGCTAATTAGAAACAATTCTTAGAATTCCATCCGGGGAATATTTATATCGTGCAAGTATCTATCATGTAATTTTATTTATTAAGAGCGGCGAATTAATTTATAAAATTTATATACTCACTGTAGATTTTCTTGAAATACATTTCAAATATAAGAATCATGTATAGATAGTATTCGTCGTTAAGAAATATTGAATATTTTTTAAATAAAAATCAGCTTTTGACTGAAAATTACAACAAAAAAATAAAAATAAGTTTAATTTAGATAAAAAAGATAATAGTATTGTTTTTAAAATATATAAACGTTTTAAAACGTTTTATGTGACTTTGCATTTATTTGAATTCTTTTCATTTTAGAAAATTTGAATTAAAAGAAAGAAATGCAGCGTAGACTTTTAAAAATAACACTGTATTTTTTACAATACCTTCCGAATTTTCCTCACTGTTGAACTTGTAATCAAGAATGACAAACACAAAGTGCATGCTTTCACTATAAAAACTGAAAATAATATTGGAAACATATTTTTTTATCAAAGCAAGTAAAAATATAATATTTATTTACTGCACATTAATTATTATTGATATATATATATATATATATATATATATATATATATATATATATAAACAATTATACCAAATGTAAATTTAAATTTTATACATTTTGATAAAAAATGTATCATTAAAATTACGATAACTAAAAACGTGTGATAAATAAATTATTTATTACTGCTGTATATTCATATTTAACTTTTTCATATTATATTAAAAATATCTAAAAAATTAAATAAATATAGGATAAAGTTTAAGAAAGCATTCAATTTTTTTCATTTTTACTAATCGTATATTTTATTTAAAAATGAATCCAATATGTAAAGTGTTTGAAAAGTACACCTAACCTTCGATTTACACGGTAGATTGGTTCCCCAAAAGTATCGTGTAAATCAAAATCGTGCAATTCGCATCCACATCTCATATTAAAAATAAGGGATATGTTTTACAAATCTGCAATGAAATTTGAAAAATTCTGCAAATATACCTGTTGGGGTTACCCCTTAGTATAAATATTTTATGTATTTTACGGTTAATGCGAAGGGATGGAACATAAGCAATGGACGCACTTAATTTATAATTACACAACACTTTATGTAATGTTATTCAATTCTGATTCTTTCAAGTAGACCTATTTACATTTTCGAAAGATATTGCAAGATATTATTTCTTCAATCGTAAAGAGCTTATAATATTCAGAAAAATATTTTTCTTCATGGTATTATTAGTATTGCGTATAATTTGAAAATTTTCAAAACGTTTTAACGAAGTTAATTTTCGCAATGTTAATGATCTTACATTTGACTTTGATAATGTTTGTAACTATTCTTAAAAAAATTCGGTGTTTAGAAGTTCAATTAAATTGAAGATTTTTGTACCTACGATACGAAGATGATAGTATTGATATTAAAATATCCATTAGCATTTCGAAATACATTAAAATACTTATTGAATATTTTAATAAATCAAATATTATGGGATGTTGATTCATTTGTGTATGAATGTTCGATTAATTCACTTTTTCAAATTGATTAATATGTGACTATTTTTTCTTTACAAATTCTTCTCTTTTTTGATTTTTCTAGCTGTTTTAAGTGGTCTAAAACTGTTTGATGACTAATGCCTAACTTTTGTACAAGCTCTCGAGTTGTTGTGCGTCGCTCTGATTCAACTAACGCCTTCAGTTGGTCGTTATAAACTAAAGAAGGACGCCCGCGACTTTATTCATCTTCAAGGCTCTCGTTCACAGCACTAAATTTTTGGTACCACCATTTCACCGTATGTTTCTCAACAGTACACACACCAAAAGCATCGTTTAGCTTACGAGCAGTTTCTGCTGGTTTACCACCCGTTTTGAACTCATACAAAAATGTTCTTATTTGCTTCTTTTCCATATTTAATTCAGTAATGGAATTTGAAGCAAAATTAATAATAAAATCAAACTCAATGTTATTAAAATACAGGTTGAAAAATGTACATTAAAATAATATTAATATAAACACAATTAAGTGACACTTTCATTGAAAAAAATTAAGGAAAGAATTATATATATATATATACATTTTCTTTTTCAGTATTTCAGATTATCAAAAAATATAATATTAGATTAAAACAAATTTTATACATATTTTTTTTTTGATTTGTGTACTTATTATTATATTTTGATATTTTTTTTTTATTTTTAAATGCGTTTAAAATAATAATATTCATTTACAAATGAATTCTTCTTCACACCAAAAATTAAATAAAACGTTTCGATCAAAGATATTCAATAAATCGAAAAATTTAGTGCGATTTGCGAATTTGTGATAATTTTAATGGACAATAGGTTATACAAAGAAACATTTATTATTTAATTCAATTTATTTGTAATATATATATATATATATATATATATATATATATATATATATATATATATATATATATATATATATATATAAAGTGGATCGTGAAGTATCTGTTTTAATTAAGATCATATTTGAGGATGTGATATATTAATTTGTATAGATTAAACTTTTTATATAGAAATAATTTTGATGTATTAAAACTAATTAAGTGTTATTTTTTAAACAATATTTTGTTTTCACAATCCAATAGTGTTTTTCATTTATAACTTGATGATTTTTTATGGTCTGCATCTTGGCGATGAGATACATGTAACCATTGGAGGAGTTTCACATCTGCATGATAAACAGTATCTTCCACGTTGTGACATTTCATCACCTATTTGTAATAGCTCTGTACCGAATTTGCACATTTTCTCTGCAAAAGTAATATATATATATATATATATATGTATATATATATATATGTGTATATATATATATATATATACACCTATTTATTTAATTAAACAATGTACTGGAATTCAATAAATATTCCTTTTCATTTTAATCTTTAGAGATGATATACTTTCATTCAAAATTATTACTGTAATAAGTATTATGAATTCAATTTGGTATGAAATTTGTTCTTACTTTTATCCGTATTTGTATTATTCTTTCTGTCTATTCTTATTAATTCGTTAGCTGAAATAAAACAGAAAAACGATTAAAGTACAAAAATTAAAATTGTTAAACGATTTTAGAACTGTGAAGTATATTATATCGTCTAAACAACTGATCAATGCCATTCATGTTTATGTTTCTTAGAAGAACAATATTGATTAAAATTACAGTTGCAGTATTTTAATTGTTTCTTTATTGTGTTTTTCGTGACATTTCTTGTTCATGACTGTTCTGTGATAATCGTAGAAATTACGTATGATTTCATTCCTTCTACGGTTTGTACTTTCATCATCTTCAAGTTGATTATGAACTAAATTTAAAATCTACTTGAAAATGACGAAATGAACTAATCGCGGCCTCCATAGTCGACACAGAACGATCATTTTAATTATAATTTATTTTACTTTGGATTAAAATGAAAAATATTTAAAAATAATTTCTGTCGAATACATAAATGATTTGATTTTTTTTTTGGTACCGATATATAAATTCATATTTTTTTAAAAAAGGGATAGAAAAATTAAACGCTTTCCGAATTTTTTATTTTACTTACGGCATATAAAATCTGTGGGGCAACAACCTTCCTTTCCATAATACACAGGTGCACAGAAATCAAGAATTTTGTCAACCGCACGGATTTGTAGATTACAAGTCACGTGTCTACATTCCTTTGTCCCATCGTCTTTACAAACGCACCTGAAATTATATGATTTCACAAATAGGAAAATATTTCTGTTATGTATTTGTTGTAGTACATAAAATATTTAAAAACGTGTAGACGTACTCTTGACATTTATCTGATTGGGGATACATTCTTTGTCCTGATATGTATTGGTTGCCCTCCAAAGTACAATTTTTTAATGTATTGGGATCTTCTCCTAAAAAAATAAAAATAACCTTAATTAAGTTCAGTTTAATAATATCATTGTTTATATTTACCGCAAATTTGTTCCGGGCAACATTGACCTAATGTATTTTTTTCGCGACAAAACTTTTCGGAATGGCGAGCAGGTCCTGCACAGAGGGGACTTGCGCATGCAAAGGCAGCTCTATTAAATTAAAAATATGCAATAAATATCAAATATATATATATATATATATATATATATATATCGTTTAATTTAAAATAGTATTAAAAAATCTATTTTATCTTATTTATAATTTTATATTTTTATATTTGAATTTTTAAACTTTTCTACATTTAAATTTTTAAAAATATAACTACAAAATAAAAAAATGAAAACTGTACTGTAAGAATGTTTAAAATTAAGTATTTATACAGTTAATTAATAAAACTATAGGATAGTACTCATATTACCATTTATGCTAAAAATCTATTTGTATACAAATTAGTTACCGTTCGTTTCCGATTCGGTTACAAAAACAATATGAAATATCACAATTACTTCCTTCTAATTCCTTAAGGGAAGCACCTTGTTCAATTAAATGACCACGATAATGGCATTTATCTTGTTGTGTAAGCATTTGTTCTATAACAGGGCAATCGTATCGAAATGGACAACATTTATTATTTTTGTCATAAACAGGTTCACATTTTATATCTCGATAGTGTTCTTGAATTTTGTAGTTTGTACAGTCCTTTGGATTACATTGTTCTCCTGAAGTATAATTATATTTTGAAAATGAATGATTAGTATTCTTAAAGATGCAGTCGTTTGATTTGTTTTTATATTTTTTTTTATGTGTATATTGACTGCATACAATTAAATGATATATGAAAATTAAAACATGTTCGTATTGATTTTTGAGAAACTTTTACAAAAAAGCAAAGATACTAGTAAAGCTTATTAAAGAAACTAGAAACATTAAAATTGAGAAATATGTAAGATATATAAATGTTATCTCACTAAAACGGTTTATAATATATTTCAAAACCATTTATTTGGACAGATAAGGCAGAACGAAAATAAACGATGAAAGGTTAAATAATTCTGTTTTAATGATATTATTATTTTTACAAATGCTATGAAAGTGATTAAAAACTTTATAGCGTTACATTTCTAAACGAACTATTAGATAATGAAAGTATTACTTAATGAACGTTTTTGTCAAAATAAAAGCGGATTGAAGGATTAAGAATGGAATACTCCACTAATTGTGTTTACTTGAATCAAATTATTACCAAGAATAACTTATTTAATGAGGATATTAAAAGAAATAAATATGGAATGAAGTTTATTTGGATGAAATATTTCGATTTTGTAATTCTGTTATATTTGAATAGAAAATATTTGATCAATTTGTTCCACTTGCATAGAATTATGTCCAATGACTGCTAAAATAATTCAACAACTTCAGATAAGATAGAAAAAGAATGAAAAATGTAACCTTGAAATAACAAGAAGAGATAGAAAAATAGATATAACAACAAAATAGAAGTTTCAGATATATTTAAAAACCGTACAGAGTATGAAATAGAAATGAGTATATTGAAAGATGAGAAAATAATGGAAATTATTGATTATGATCAAAAAAATATAAAAAGGTTCAGAAAAAGATTAATCGACAGGTAGTAACAAAATATTATATTAATATTTTGTTATATATATATATATATATATATATATATATATATATATATATATATTAATAAATTTAATATCTCTTCATTTATTGACAATATGAAATAAAATTTTATTTCTTACTGAATTTTAATAAAAATAAGATAAAACATATGAAAGTAAGAATAAAATCCTAAATATATTTTTAAAATAAATTAAAAAAGTCTTTATATGTTGTACCTGATACGAAAATAATGTTCACTAAAACAATTAATACAAGTGCGTACTGCATATTAAATATTGATGTAATCACTACAAATAAAATTTACTTAATGTCAATGATGACCTCTGAATATCTTTTATAAGGCACGAATTTATATCGTCTTTTTTTAACATTCTTATCTTTACATATATTCATTCTTCTAAAACTAAATAAGAATTGTTAACATTTATGCAAATTAGAAATATTTTTTTTACATTAATTTGAAATTTCCTCATTTAAATAGTATGGAAATATAAAGTTAATGAATTGAATTGATGTAATACAAAAACAAATATTGATATTTTATTTATTTAATTGATGCGCTTACAAATATCAGAAAAATGTGAAGTGAATTAACAGATAAAAAGATTTTTTATTATTTTTAAAAATAAATTTAATCTCTATACACCGAAAAAATGTTTACAAAGTTCTGTACTTCATGAATCAATAAGATTAATTATATAAAATAATATATATATATATATATGTAAATTATTATAATATAATTGAATTGTTGAAAATGAGAGAAAATTTAATTCATAGGAATTTTCTTTGAATGTAGTTTTAAATTAAGAATACTTATTAACCTAAATGTATTGTTTTCTATAAACACGACTATAAAACCAATCTATTGATATCATTTTTTTTACATATAAATGAACACTTACGACACAAGAAGTCAAGCGGGCAACAATTACTCTCCCCATAATAGATAGGAACACAGTACTGTTTTAAATAGTTCGAATATTGTATTTGTAGGTCGTAACTAATTTGTTTACATTGAACTCGATCATTATTACCACAAAGGCATCTACAATGTGAACGTACATATATATATATATATATATATATATATATATTTATATTAAAAAACTTCTTACTTTACACATGGATTAAAAATTATTTATAAAATTTATATACTTACTGTAGATTTTCTTGAAATACATTTCAAATATGAAAATCGTGTATAGATAGTATTCGCCGTTAAAAAATATTCAATATTTTTTAAATAAAAAATCAGCTTTTTACTGAAAATTACAACAAAAAAATAAAAACAAGTTTAATTTAGATAGAAAAGGTAATAGTATTGTTTTTAAAATTTATAAACGTTTTAAAACGTTTTATTCGACTTTGTATTTATTTGAATTCTTTTCATTTTAGAAAATTTAAATTAAGCGTAGACTTTTTTAAGAGGTTTTTTAAATACGCGCGAATGTGTAGCCAAACAATTTTTTTGCAATTCTCTGACAATGTTAAACTGAAATAGCGCCGTGTAAATGGAAATTTTTCCGTATTTCTTCGACCGTGTTAAACCGAAACCGAGTAATTCAAGTATCGTGTAAATCGAGGATTAGGTGTGTATGTAGTGTTTAAAAAGTAGCTGGCAAATATACAGGTACATGTTTATTCAATAAATGAAATAAACGATTCTTTAATCATACATCAGATAATAATATTTAACGTTTATATTTTTTATTTATTTTATATTCAATGAAATCGATACACTTAAAACTTATTATCAGTTGTTTAAAATACTTTATAGATGTGAACAAATTATACAGTATTACTTAAAATATTTATTTTTTTTATTCAAATCAATGACAGTCAGGATCTTGGATGCATGTTGCCAGTGGAGGACTAACACACGAACATTTTGTACATTTTTCAACGTTTGTTATTTCATCTCCTACGTTTAAGGTTAGCGAACCAAATTTGCATTTAGCTAAAACACAAAAAGTATTATTTATATTAAAAAGTATTATTTATATATAAAGTATAGAAATATTTTATTTTTGATCTAATTTTGAAAACAGAAAGATTAAATATTAAAAAGGGTAATTAGACCTATTAACATTTTCGAAAGATATATTTTGAATAAATAATTAATAATTGAAAAAATAATTGCGGTTTATGACCTTCGAATTCGTATACATTTTTCTCTTTTTTGATTTTCCTTGCTGTTTTAAGTGTCTAAAACTGTTTGATGACTAATGCCTAACTATTGTACAAGCTCTCGAGTTGTCGTGCGTCGCTCTGATTCAACTAACGCTTTCAGTTGTTCGTTATGAACTAAAGAAGGACGCACGCGACTTTATTCATCTTCAAGGCTCTCGTTCACAGCACTAAATTTTTGGCACCACCATTGCACTGTATGTTCCTTAACAGTACACACACCAAAAGCATCGTTTAGCTTACGAGCAGTTTCTGCTGCTTTACCACCCGTTTTGTACTCATACAAACATGTTCTTATTTGCTTCTTTTCTATCTTTATTTCAATAACGGACTTTGAAGCAAAAAAGTGGTAATAAAATCAAACTCAATTTTATCAAAATACAGATTGGAAAATGTACATTAAAATGATATTAACATGAACACAATGAAATGACACTTTCATTGAAAAAAAATTAAGGTAAGAATTCAGAAAACAAAAACCGCAATTATTTTCCTGCCAAACTAATACTTATATTTTTATTTCCAAAAATACTCACCAGATGTTTGACTTTGCGGTTTTGGATTTGGAACGATTTTGTGTTTGTCATCGTCTGAAAAGTAGTAAATAAATGATTGATAAATTGATAGTTCGTATACAAACATCTTTTTTTGTCACTTTTTGGATAATTCATTTAAGTTAATGTGTATATAATTTTATTTTTTATTTTATATTTAAAGCATGTGAATTAAATGTTTTCAACTTTCTTAAACAGTCAATAATAATGATTGAAAACATTATATAGTAGTTTTCTGTCTCTCCCAATCTCTCTTACGCACATACATACACACACACACACACATATATATATATATATATATATATATATATATATATATATATATATATATATAAAGAATAAATAATTTACATCTTGAAATTTATTTCTTAATAATTTGTAATTTTACAAAGAAAAAATACATGGTGGGATCAATTTCTTCATTATTATTATTATTGCAGTTTCGAAGAATTGGTTGTTATATAAAAATCTACTGAACAGTAATGCTAATTTTATATTAAAACTAATAACATTGCGTATTGCTAATAAAAAACGATATTAAACCGTGGAATAATAACCTTGACTAAATTGTTTATTGTTTATTTGGCCTTCACTGCAACAATATATATTTCAGTCCAAATTAAAATGGTGTATACGTGATTTAATGACAATATTTATATTGTGTAGTTAATTAAATGACTTCTTTTTAATGAAATAATATTATTTTACTTGATAAGTAAATTAAAATACTCACGACATATGAAATGAATTGGGCAACAACGATTTTTGCCATAATATACTGGTGCACAATACTTCCTTAATTCATTAGATCTGTATAGAAGAACACCACAAGATATTTGATGACATTTCACTTCGCCATTTGATCCACATATACATCTGTGAACATATCACATTTTTGTAATCTTTTATAGTAGTTTTTAAAAGCAATGAACTTTGGTAGATATGTATATATATATATATAACAATTAATGAATAATGAAATTCTCAACAGATGAGATTCTTTTTTTAGATTGCAAATTTCTTTTTTATTAGGTTGGTAGAAAAATAATTGCGATTTGTGATCTTCAAATTCACACACATTCATGCAATTATTTTCCTACCAACCAATTTTATCGATTGGTTTGACTTTACAATACTTTTTTTTGATATCAATCAGTCGGTGATCATTTTATCTTTAATGAGAAATATAGAAATAAGTAATCAGTGTGTTTCTTCAAAAAATCCCGCTGAGCAAAAAATTAAGTTAATAGTTAGAATAAAAGAACTATATAATAAATTTAAATCCTGGTTGGATATTAATTAAAGAGATGTATATAAATTATTAAGTACATTAACAAACATTCGCGATAAGAGATTAGTCCAAAAAATAATTAAACAAACATTTAATATTTTTTGTCAAATATTTAACAACAAATAAAGAGTTATATAAAGTGTTAAATATTTATATTTACAAACAGCAAGAAAAAAATGTTATTTAACAAATATCATTTTTTTTTATACTTTTGTATATGAATTAGTTTTATAATATTTTTGTAAGTTTGTTTTTTATTTTGTAAGTGAATTATTTTAATTGATTCTTTTGCTTAAATAATGTAAGTTCAATGAATAATTTCTAATATTTTTTTTTTATATTTTTTCTGTAGATGTGATAGGTTGATAGACAAATAATTGCGGTTTACGATATATATATATATATATATATATATAAATATATATATTAAAATACCTAAGAATATAAAAAAGTCTTACTCTTTACAAGTATCTGAGTTTAAATATATTTTGTCACCCTCTAAATATGTTTTTCCTTCAGCTGTACATTCTTTAAGACCACTTCGAGATTCATCTGAAGAAAAATAAAATTTTAATATAATAGATATCCAACATTTTTTTCGTATATATATATAACTACATTTAATTAATTATAACAAATATTACAAATATTCAATCTTTAGAAAGGAAAAATATGTAGGTCTGACATTTGAGAATATAAAATATGGTGTAAATAAATTTATAAAATCTTGAACGAATGACGAAAATATGAAAGGAATTTAATATTTCAAAAACTAATATGAACTTAAAAAATACTATTAAATGTCAAGTTTTGTAATAACTATATCCAGTGACATTCATGAAACATTTAACTGATATTAAAGAGAGTAATAGAAATTTGCTAAAATTTATGCACCTTTTTTTCCTTATTTCGTTTAATAAAAAAATATTTATGTAGATAAAATTGTATCTTTTTACGGTACTGTCAGTTGCGCAAAGAATAATAATCACTTTTTTCATGCATACTAAATCTGATGCGACCTTAAAAATTACCAGATTGTAATAATTCATTGTCGTTTATGTTACATACAAATAGTTTCATGTGTTTTGACCTCATTTTATTCATATATGTGTGTACACTTACCGCATACATCTTTGATAGCACAGCATCGATCTAAAGTATAAATGCCACGACAGTTCTTTTCACGAGGTCTGAACAGATCAGGGCACTCAATATGGGCACAGTTGAAAATGGACCTATATGAAAAATAAACTGGTTTATTCTTTTTGGTATTCAGTATTGTTTTAACTGGTGTTAGAAATATATGAAAAAATATATGGAATTACAACGGTTCGGTTATATATTTAGTTAAAAATAAATTGTTGCTGTAAAATTGATAGACTTTTAAAAGTAACATGAAAATTTAATATTATAAATATTCGAATTACTACAAAAATATCTCTATTAAGACATTTCTTTACTAGTTATACAAAAATTAACTTCATTGAAATTTCGAAAATACCTAACATTTTTAGAATAATTAATTTTCACATAAATTATGAGCTTAAGAAATCTGTAACTAAGCAATTCAGTTAATAGTCAGAATAAAGTATAAAAATATGTGCTTTTAAAACAATAAAAGAATTAAGTACTAAAGATAAAAATTATAACTATTTATTAAAAATACATTAACTAAATTATAAAAGTATTTTTAACTTGTTATTATTGTGTGTTAATAGGTAATTGATGTTTAAGGGAAGCCCTAATATTTGTTTTCATTTTAAACATTAAATTGTAATTTAGTTCAATCTATGTTAATTGATTTTAAAATATGTATTACTAGGTAACGTATTTTGATATTTACTGATTGTAAGAAGACTGTCATATTATAAATTTAATTTTGGTGTTAGTAAGAACATTATTTTCTTTTTAATTATAACAAAGTTGTTTCTACAAGTGTGTAACAATATCAGATTTAATCTTCTTGTTATGTTTATTTTTGTACAAATGATCGTGTTTAGTGCTGATATAGACAATCTCCACTTTTCTGTTACATTTTCAGATAGCTTTTTGATGTGTTTCTTTCTCCAACAAAAATAAATCAATTTTATTATAATATAAATTGAGGTTTTAATAGATCTATTTAATGATCATGATTTATCTATCCCTAATAGAGAATAGTGAAATTTAACTCATCAAAAAGTTATCTGAAGTCGACAAAAATGTTGAAACTGTTTGTAATAGCAGTAAATGAGATTAATCAATTCAAGAGAACATAACAATATTAATTATTACAGATTTACAGGTGAACGTTTTTATAAATATAACAATATCAAATTTAATTCTTCAAAATGGGATCGGTTTTATTAACATAAAAATTTAGTATATGTCGAAAAAGGAAAATTACTATTTTTTTACTTTTAAATTCACTTACGGTGCTCCATCAGGATATCCGTGCTGACAAATACAACCCGCACTACATCTACCTTTCAAGTCTTCATCTGTGATTTTTTCACCGTTTGCGTATTCTTTATTTGCATAAAAACATTTCTGTGGTGTTGAAGCCATGCTCTCTAGTACGGGACACTCGAAATGTGTCGGACAGCATGAATCACTTTCACCATGAATTGGCTTGCAATTCAAATCATAATAATGGGAATTGATTGCATAGTTTTCGCACTTGACAGGATCGCAATCCTTAGCTAGAAATAATAAAATTTAATAAATACATACATACATTATATATATATATATATATATATATATATATATAGGTGATTTATTTTAGCTTTCTAAGTGAATGTATTAAAAAAAATGTGTGTTTGTGTGAGGCCATGTGCGGTTAAAGAGAAACTTCGGAGCTGAAAATATAGAATAATTTTTTTTTAAATATTTCCTGGTAAACTCTATTTTACACTATAATACTCTATTTATATATTTAGTACAAATATCAATTTTATACTGTGTGTTTTGCATCATCATAATTTAAAAATGAAACAATTGGGTATTGATAGGCGAAATAAGATTCAAAAAATGCTTCACAACGTTTCGACTCGTCCGATGGCACGGTTCTCACTCCCCTCCTATGAGTACTCTACTCCAGTTTCGTCACAAAATTTTGTTTCACAGCGTTTCGACCTGTACCGTTGGCACGGTCCCTAATCATATGTGTACCACCATTTAACTTCAGTCACACAATTTCGTTTCACAACGATTCGACTCGTACAGTGCCAAAAGAAGTTTAATTTCAAAAATAACATGATTTTCTTTTAATTTTTCCGATATTTTGTGTGAGCCTAAATTGAATCACCTGTATATATATATATATATCTACTTGCATATATATATATATATATATATATATATATATATATATATATAGAGAGAGAGAGAGAGAGAGAGATAGACAGAGAGAGATAAAGAAAGAGAGAGATGTAGAAATAATTGTTGTATTGGTATTTAAAATGAAAAAAAAATGTAGAGCTAAAACTAATTCATTAATAACTGTTTAAGTGGTTTATTAGTAAAAGCTTATTTGTATGTAAATCAATAATGAAAGTTTTAACAGTAGTTAAAATGTACTAAAAATAGATTTTCGTAATTAAAAAGTCACGAAAGATTGTATTCCAGTTGGTTTTTTTCCACTGTTTCATAACAAGAATTTATAATAATCGTTCATGTGGGTTAACTTATTTTTTTTTTTTGATTTATAATGCTCGTTAGATAATTTATTTAATTTTTATCTACCTTCAATTGAAAGATTTTGATTCAATATATATATATATATATATATATATATATATATATATATATATATATACACATACATACTAAAAGTGTACATAGGTAATAGTTTGTTTCAATTACATATTATTCCAGTTTTAAAGAAAGAAAAATTGCAATAGACGTATCTTTGTTATGATCTAAGGAAATGAATTACGATACATGTATCCATGACATGAAGTTCAGAGGGTTCAGAGTAGATGATAAGAAGGAAAATCAGTAGAAAATAAACTGTTTGTTTTTTATTACTACCGAATTTACTGTCCTTAGCAAATTTACTCACATTTTATTTGATATACCGATAATTAAAAATATCTTCCTCATATAGAATGTCTAAAATGTATCTCGAGAAATACTTACGAATATTATTAAAGAGAGGACACATAGTTCTTTCAAAAAAATCAATGTTAGTGATAAAAACATACAAATAAATTTCTGGCATTTAAGTAATTTACATTTATTATGTGAAAATAATTTTATTTTTTGAATTTGAATACAGTTTATTAAGCAAAAAATATGGAATGTATATATGATGTACCATTCTAATTTTTATTGCTATTATATTAATTTTTAAATGAGTTTTTTTTAAAAAACTATATTTTTCGTATTATATTAATGGACATGAGGAAATAATTTAATCTTTTATTGTTTTGTTCGCGATTGTTATAAGTATTGCTAAATTATATAAAAATTAATTAACAACTTAAATGGTGTAAAACAACGAATTAATATAATTTTTTTCACCATGTGTGCTTATATGTATGTATATACATACATATATATATATATATATATATATATATGTATATATATATATACATGTAAATTGGTAGTATTTACCTGTCGTCAGACCGGCACAAAACACAACAAACAATAAGGTTAACATGTTTGCAACAACGTTCACAATACACGAATAGTTTCGTTGTGAGTCGATTGGCCGCCACACAACACCTTTTATAACATCATTTTAATGATTCGACGTGTCTTTCGTAATTGATGTTATCAGAATCTAATGACAGCATGATTTTTGTCCTTTGACGGAATATTTATCTGTCAATTATGTATGCTGAAACAAAGCTAATATAATTGCTTATGTAATAAGTCCGCTAATAAGCTCTTCTTTGATACACATTTATGTGCGTTGAGATTCGTTTCGTAAACATCGATAAGTATGTTATTAAATAAGATGAAAATAGACACAACCGAAAAATTGTTGCAAAAATAGTACATGGATACTAAATGTAAGTTGTTTTCATTCAGAAGCGGTCCATACTTTAAATTGCTGAACCGTGTCTCGAATATTATGTTCGGTATGATTTGGTGAGAAAAAGGTCAGCTTTAGATTTTTTTATATATATATATATATATAGGGAGAGGGAGAGAGAGAGAGAGAGAAATAGATGTAGATAGATAGATAAATAATTAAGAAAATATACAAATAAGATTTAAAAGAAATAAGATAAAAACAAATAAGATTTATATGCATTATAACAATAGTAGACAATTTGATATGGAAAAGGGTTAGCATTTACTACATAAGATGAAAGAATGTAATAAATGGGATAGAGATATTTTTAACTGATACCCATTAAACGTAAATAGATGGAAAAACAGATAAATGGACAAACGGAATACAAATGCTAGAAATTTTTTTAGAAATCTGTATAAAAGAGATATATTTCATAATTAAAATTGGATGCGAGTAATAGACTTTTGTAGTGGATTTTTAGAGTATTGTTTCTGTTGTATATATATATATATATATATATATATGTGTATGTGTGTGTGTCTGTATACATACATATATATATATATATATATATATGTGTGTGTTTATATATATAAATATATATATATATATATATATATATATATATATATATATATATATATAGAGAGAGAGAGAGAGTGAGAGAGATTCAACTTAGGCTTCCACACGAAAATATTAAAAAAAATGCAAAAAGTAAAAATATCATGTTATCCCCCATTTACTATTTTAGTTCTTTTTAGTTCAATTTTATTTTAGTACTGAGTTGAATTAAAATACTAAATAAAAGTTAAACCCTTAATATAAATTTCTTTACATGTTCTGATACATTCTTGTAGAACTTGAGTCAATGTAATATAATGTTTTTAAGTATTTATTTATATGCTCTACTGCTCTATTTTATAAAGAATTATTATATATATATATATATATATATATATATATATATATATATATATATATATATATATATATATATATATATGTATATATATATATATATATAAATGATTCTAAGAAATTAATATAAAACTGAGTTGCACACACATTGAATCAGTAAATCGCAGTCCACTAATACTTACATGGTATACTTTCAAATACACCTACGGCCTTTCTGCTTGCCTTACAAATAAAGTTTGTCACCTGCAATTAATAAAAAAAAAACATATACAAAACATGACATACGTAAGCATGTCACGTTTGATGCCTAAATTGTGCTTGCTGTCTTTGAATCAAAAATAATGTATGTGCAGTTTAAAAATATAATCGTCCTTCTTCAGTTCATAACAAACAACTGAAGGCGTTGAATCAGAACCACGCACAACAATTCGAGAGCTTGCACAAAAGTTAGGCGTTAGTCCTCCAACAGTTCTGGACCACTTAAAATCTCTTAAATTAAAAAAATGTATATGAATTTGAAGGTCATGGATCGAAATCATTTTTCTACCAACCTAATATAAAATGACAGCGTTCTGTATAATTATTACTTAATTATCTTTTGTTTATCTTTAATATTACAACAAAACATAATATTTACATTCTTGTAGAAGACGGTACAAGCTGTTAGCCTTGACTTGTGACAAAATGAATGTTTATTTGTGAATTTTTAATGTATTCTGCAATGTTTATATTATATGTGAAATTAATCATTGGAAACGCTTAGTTACAGTAAATATTTCTAGAAAATTAAATAACATTTTTTTGTGTACTATAGTTTCCGAGTTCTTTTTCATTGAATACGAGAGAAATTTTTAATTAAATAGATACATTTATATCTAAATATGTCTCTGAAATATATTTGCTATTCAGTATTTTTTTTTGGAATTTTTAGAAAGGATAAACATACATACGTACGTTTATATATATATATTCTTATATATAAGAAAAAAAATATATTTTCTATTATATACACAATAAATAATCGCATTTTCATTTATAAATTTATATAATAAAGAAATATTTAAGTTAAAACAATAATATTATTAAAATGCAATTTTTATTCTCTGATTATTATGTTTGTATTTTTAGTTACAAATATGTAGATATTTGATGGAAAACTCTGTTTTTTTCAAATTCTTATTATTTATATATGAAAAAGGAATCGCTTGAGCTATGAAAATATTCTTTTAAGACAGATGAATCAAGTTTATTTAAATATTAATAAATGCCCTGCGGTATCTTAAAATTTTAAAACTTTTAAAAATGTAAATATATGTATATAACTGTCAGTACATTTTAAGAAGTTATGGAAAGGAATTTTATCTATATATATATATATATATATATATATATATATATATATATATATATATATAATGTATATGTGCAATGTAATTTATGATTTATTCAGAAATAATTGAGTATTTGTAAGATAATTATGTTTATATTTAACTATCTAATTTATTTTTGTATGCTTTTCTAATTTCAAGATTGTATGCAATGAGTAATAATAAATTTATAATTCAAGGACATATATATTAATAACAATTGGTGTCTGAAGAAAGACTGATTCTTTTTTTAATAAAATTAATGTTTTAAAATAGGTTTTTTTTGAATACAGAAAATAAGGGATGTAAACGACTTTTTAAAGAAATATTTAAAGAATTAAAAATTGTAAATATTAATCGATATTTTAAACAATACTATTTTTGCTGTGACGTAGAACTATATTTTCTGTATTATAAACAATATTTTCTGTATTATCAACAATTTTCATTATTGATAATTTTAAATATTATCTTAGGTTAAGAAATTATAAATATAATTAAAAAAACAATATTTTTTTGAAACGACTGAGTTCAATTATTATTTATTTATGTTTATAATTCATCAATTTCAAGAGTAAACCATATTGAACAATCATATGGTTTTTTAAATTCAAACACTGAAATAATTTCAAAAAAAATAGTATTAAACTTATTTATCTTCTTAAATTCTCTTATTATGGGCTTATAAATTCAGCATCTTTTAGTAAGAATAAAGTTTTAACAATCTACTCATTTTTAATAGAAACTGTGAATAGTTTGCAACAATCCATTGTTTTTCGCTTTAACATCTTTTAAAAATTACTATTGAAGTTGATTTTAATTTAAATGAAAATTGGAATTTATATGCGTGTATTGTATAGAAATACACACCATTCGTTAGTATTTCGATTATATTGTATCTTAAGTTTGGTAAACAGTTTTCAGAATTGAAGTTCTAACTAAATTTCTTCACTTTATTTTGGATGCTAAAACTTAATGTAGAAAGTTTTCGAACGATGTAATTTTTGAGAACTTCTGTTGATTTAATAAAAAAATGTTTGTTGATATATATATATATATATATATGTACATATATGTGTGTGTGTGTGTGTAAATAAGTTTTTATAAAGAATATACGAAATTTCAGCCGTAAGGTAAACAATTATTTACACAAAAATACATCTCAATAAATATTGATAGAAGTAGAATCGTTTGGATTGTTGTCGTGTTACTTGAATGATAGATATTAGAAACAAGTTTTATTTATATATATATATTTATATATATATATATATATATATTTATATTTAAAAAAACACGTGTAATTTTTTGTACCATATCATTGTATAAATTATTAGCTCAAGTATGGGGTCAGATGATGTTTAAAAAATTGAAGGTCAATGATAAATCTGTTTGAGCAAATGCGGGTATAATCATATAACCTCGAATACTCCTATTATAATTATTAATTATCAGAATTTTTATAAACAACACAGTACGTGGGTTTTCCTTATTTCATCGTCATTATTATTATTAACCAATATCTAGGTATATAGCAAATGTAGAAAAAAGTAAATAGAATACATATTTTTTATTAGCAGTAAATATTTATTAATATGAAAATAATTGTTAGTTATGCTATTTGTTTTTCTTCTAAAACTCAAAAAAGAAATTGTAGATTGTTTTCATGTTTATTATTATTGTTTTCAGAGATTATTTGCACTATATTATTAATTCATTTATTATAATTTGTTCCGCTGCGGAGTCGTTTCTACCTTTTCAAGAAGTATAATATTTTTATAAAGAATTTTACAATAGTAACTTATCAGTATACTTTTAATTATTTTATATATATCCATAGAAACTATTGTTCCAATATATTACTTTTATGAGAATTTTTTCCAACTGTCATACATTTTCTTCAAAAATTTGTTTCCTGTAGACTGGTATTTAACATGAGCGAAATTATTCAAAATTGGCTTTCAGAACAAATCGGTGCTATCGTTGATACAACTCCTGAAAAATTTGGGCAGCGTGTAAAAGATGGTCATATGATAGCAACACTTCTTTATAATCACGGGGTGATAGATTTAAACCAGTTGGGTTCAATCAAAGTGTCTAATAGCATGTCACATTGTGTTGCTAATTTGAAAAAAATCAGCGACTGGCTTCAAAAAATAGGCATACAGTGTTCCAATTCGCTTATTAATTTTATTGCAAGCGGTCATGGTAGTTCAGCATTACGATTATTCTACCAGCTTTATCTTACATTAGAAGATCGGTACCGATTAGAAAGATTTAAATTGAAAAGTCAAGATAGAATTGAACTTAATAAGAAGACACCAGCACAACGCGAAGAACTGTGTAAGGCTTCGAGACATGAAGACGATATTTCAAAAATTCATTTAGAATCGCCGCTCATGGAGCAAAAAGAATTATTGAAATGGTATAAGAACAAATATAAAGAAGAGAGACAAAAGGTGAATAAGACAAGAGAAAACTATAAAAATAGGCGTTCGGATGAAAAGACATCTACATCTGTAGCTTATCGGAATATAATCATTCAAGAGGAACAGAAAGGAGATGATTTTTCGAAATTCAAAAAACAAGTGGAGAAATATGAAGAATATTTGAAGAAGAGAGACAAAGATGAGATTCCATTTAAAAAATTAGATGAAATTGAGCAAATTAATTCCAGTGGTTATGTTAGTGTATTGAAGAAAAGAAAGAACAGACATGTTTTTCAACATAACATAAAAGATCAAGTTCATAAAATGCTACTTAATGAATTATGTACAGAAATATTAACGAAACAAGAAAAAGAGCTCAATTATCTTATTGCAAAGAAACTGATGAATCAGTCGGAGTATGAAAAAAGGTTGATGACTAAATTGCTTGAAGTGCGACATCAAAAACATGTGTGCATAGAAAACAGACGAATGGTGGATAATATGATTAATATGAGACAAGAGGAAGAGTACAATAAAGTACTTTTAGATCAAATGAGTGATGTAGCTAGGGTTCAAAGAAAGGCTGACTTAGAAAGTAAACGGGCTGTTGAGTTGCATAAAAGATTATTCGCCGAACGTATGAGGAAGAAATCTCAAAAACATTATGAAGAATGTCAGAAGATTGTCGAAGCGTTTATGGATATTGCATCAAAAACATCAGATTACGAACGTTGTTATGAAATGAGCGTTCCAAAGACGATTTTCAAGCAATGGAAAACGTTGTATCGCGCTGCTATACCAATAAGTGAAGATACTACGAAAGAAAATAGTAAACGGTCAGAAGAATCGATCGTCTCGTATGAAGAAATTGTACAACACTTCAAAGAAAGAGATGAAGTTCTGAATAAACAAGATTTTCATGAGTATATCACTAATGCGGGAGATTGGTCTTTGGATGTATTACCACCGGAATATGTATTATCAGATATATATGAATTATTTTGTCGGGGTGAAAATGTGTTAGGTCATATTGTACACAAGTTACTATTAATCAAATATCCTATACCTTCTGCAACGACTCCAGCTGAATTACCATCATTTATAGTGTCAGCGTGTGTTGTAGGGCTAGAAGATTCATCGATTTTATCTGTGGTTCAGGATTTATTAAGCAAAAGAGATATTATAGTTGTTGAAGTGCAGACTGCAATCAATTACTGTTTAGAAGCCTACAAACAAGAAAAAATAGAAATTGATGCTATTGTCGCACAACGTCGCGAGGTACAAACTTCTGAACAACAAATTAGACAAGAAGGTACCGAGGAAGTCGAATTTACAGAACCAGAAGAAGAGGAGATTGCAATGAGTCAAAAAGGATTGCTCGGCCAATTAGTTGACGAATATTTTAGTACTGGCGAGCCGATTCCTGATTGTAAAATTGTAGATGTTTTAATCGAATATTTGAAATCATTAATAACTGCTAAAGGATGGGTCCTTTTTGATTTTCCCACGAAATTATCGCAAGCTATTTTATTGGAATACAAGATCACGTCTAAAGTAATTTCAAAAATGTTACTGAAATTGAATAGTAGAGAGAGTATAGGTTATTCACAAGCAAGTATACCATTGATAGATCCTCTCGACGATCCATATGTGGAGACTCGAAAATCAAATTTGGTTACAAATCCACATCCTGATATAACTCCAGACTCTTTCGAAACATTTTTAACGGCTTACATAAAAGTAAAACATGTCCTTTCAGAGGATGAAATTGAAGAATACATGCAACCTGATCTCGATTCAGCCTTGGAACAGTTTTATACAGACCAGGGCGTATTTTATTCACTACTATATGAAAATAATGACTTTGAGATGATTAAGCGATTAGTTAAACTCATAATTGGGGATTATTCGTTGCCACTAAAAAGTTCAGTAGAATTAATGGGCGAAGGCATTGAAAATATTGAAAGTGAATTTGGAAAAAAAAAGAATGTCAAGCAAGTAGAAAAGAAAAAAAATTCTCTTACAAAGAAAAAATCTTCGGAAGTGATTCCTGTACAAAATAAAGAACCACAAGTCGAAGATGTATCGAAAATAGAAAGTATTCAAGATGTACCTGTCATAGAAGAAGAGGTGATAAATATATATGAACCTGGTGATCCTGATTGGGAATATGTAAACATTCCACAGCCTATTGAATTGACCGAAATTTTACCGACATTTTGGGAAAATGTTGAAAAAAATTACATAGAGGAATTGAATGCATTTTTCTTTTTAAAGCGTTCTTATTGGTCGTCTGTAGTACCTTACATGAGTTATATAAGAGATCATGTGAAAACATTTATAAATAGACCTGACAATAAGCAAGACTTTGTGTTTAAATTTCAAGAAGAGTATAATCAATTAGAGGAAGACCTTCGGCACGATATCGAAGTGAAGGCAGAATTTCACTGCAGGCTTTCTGCGTTAAGGAATCATCTCTGGTCTATATGTGATGAACGGGCAACGAACGCAGAAAAAGAACGACAACGATTAATTGAAGACAATTGGACTTTAGATCAACTAATAGCTTTATCCAATTTGTTTATTTCAGTAATGCAGCTAGAATTGAATAGATGTGCGGATACGTTACAACTTATATACGATTATTATCTCGCAATGCTTGGAACTAAACCGGATCTTTCAACAAAGTATAAGAAAATAGAATTGTCTAAAGTAAAAACGAAAATGTCACCCGACGATCAGAAAGAACAGAAAGATAATAAGGAGCAGAAAGAAAAGATGACGGGACATTCGATAAAACAGAAGAAACGGTCCAACATCAGTGTTAATACTACTAATGATCTTAGTTCATTTTTAATAAAAATATTTTTAAATCCTGTCGTCCATTTCAATTTAGAAGGTACTCAACTCGATCAGACGCTAATTGAAAATCATCGAACGGCTTTGAGCACATTAGAGTTGTGGTCTAAAAATTCGACTTCGTCGATTGATGCAGAAAAAGATTTACTCGATCCGAAAAAAGGCAGTAAGAAAGCAAAAAGCGATAAATATTCGTCTCCGTCACAGATGCTCTTAATCACTGAAAAAAGTGAAAATTTGTTTAAAGAATGGTCGTGTGTCGTCCGGTATGAAATTAAACGTGCTACAGTGCAAATTGATCTGCTAAAAGAAAATGCACTGAAAGAAGTAATGAATTTATTCAAACATGCCGAATCGATGTTTCACGGTCTGTACAGAGATATCGCTCAGAGATACGACAAAGAGATTAAAAGTGTTGCGAAGTTGTGTTTAGTGATGAGCAAAGCGATAGAAGAAGAAATTAAATTGCATCCGCAACTAGCGCTCGTCGACGACACATTTCTGGTCATCGGAAATGAGTTGTTGTATGCTATAGAACCACGTTTACTTCCGCCGATTGTCGATCAAACGGCCGACGCGGAATTTAGTGTGAACCAGTTAGAGAATCTTTTTAGAATTTTACATTACACTGCGCCGTCGGGTAGTATTACACAAAAGGCGTTTGTATATATATTCGAAGATCTAATTGTCATCAATATGGAAAATAGTACAAGGCAACTATTACCTCCTGTCTGGTATCAAGTATGCACTTACGATGTATCTAAAATTGTATCTGAAATATTTGGCGATTCTGAATACATCGATTGGCGAGATTTCATTGTAAGTAGCTTGGACGTACCTTTTCCGAACGAATTTCAGATTTTGTCAACGTTGAAGAAATTGATATTTTGCGATCCAGATTTAACCGAGCACATATCGTATACTAAGTACGTCGCTGTTGAATTATGGTTCGAAAAGGAGATGATTTGTTCTGGGAAAGAATGGAAAATTAAAACTATAAAAAATATAATTTTCGGCATGTTTAAGTCTGACGAAATGTCTATGAACTATTCTGACTTTCTATTACATTTTTGTAGAGATCTGAAGCCGATCGGCGGTTTAATAAAAGCCGTGACTCTGACATTCAAATCTTTAGTGTGTTGGAATGAAGACGAGGGTAATAAATTCATGAAATTAGAGAGAGAAAAAGAAATAGAAATGCAACGAACTCTTTCTTTTTCAAATCGATTATGTTCGAACATTGTCGAATCAGCCATGGATGAGTGCGATGGCGTCGTTTTAAAAGAAATATATTCCGCATCAAACGTTTCATCTTCGAGTAAAATTCAATCAGAAAAATCTTCATTGGAAAATGTTGAAGAGGAATCAGATTCGTATCACGATATATGTTGTATCTGTTGTGGAAGTCAGTCTATGCAAGAATGTATAACACAAGGTTCCGATTTCGACTTTACGTTCTTCTTAGAAGAAAAAAAATTTTATCTATCCTTTCAGCCTTTGCTTGCTGTTTTTATACTTTCTCTACCGTGGCATTTGAGATTACAACATTCGCCCAAAGATACTATTAGAAAAGAATTGAAATTTATTTTTAAAGAGATCGGTTTACCAAATAGGCACGTTTTCGCTCACCAGTTCTTTCATAACGAATTTGTTGAAAAATTAGTATCGATCAATAACAAATTTAAAATTGTCAATCATGCTGACATTCTTACAAAATACATCCAGTCGAACACATATAAAAAATGTATCCAATAAACGGTCGTTTATAGGACAGGTTGACACAGTTTTTTTACATTTTGTAAAATATTAATAAAAGTGAATAAGGATAAAATATTTAATAACAAATTAGTTTCGGAAATGTTCATTTTATCTCCTATTTTATTTATTTGTTATCAAATAAGATGTTTGTAGCATTAAAGAATGTTTGTAAATTTGTTATTAATTATTTAAATTAAATTTACTCACCATTTCATTTAGATTTAATTTCAAAAACATATTACTATATAATTATTTAAAAAACTTGAAAGTGTACACATTTGTAATATAAACATTTCTAATCGAGTAGAATTTCTTTTTCTGTAGTAATTGAAGCTGTTCAAATTTCTTAAAAGAGGTAAATAATTAAAGGAGAAATGTGGGTAAAATATAATAAAACAAATATCATGTGAAAAATGTGTATTAAATATTATCACATTTTATATATTTTATTTACATGAAAAATTAAGCAATAAACTATGTAAAATAAATTTTTTCTATTACATATTTAACAACCTTTTTAAATATTACCAGTCTATAAGAGTTGAATATTGTAAAAATGGATAGGAAATAAACACAAATTGAAAGTATGACAAATTTATTAACAGTGGTAGACAATCGCGTCGTTGTTCTATTGAAAGAACAAGTTTCATTTTGGCATTATATATCATAGGCAGAGAAGTCTAACAAACTGCCTTATGCTCAAAAATAATAATAATAAAATATTTTATATTATGTCGATTTGTCGATTGATTTATTTACATTTTTTTTCTGGAATAGAATATACTCGTTTCTTTATCAAACGCTTACATTACTTTCATTCTCAACTATTTTAATAACTTATTGAATCTTAACCATGCCTATTATTCAAACTATCCGTCTTTCTTCTCATTTTATTAACTTCATGTTTTATTAATGAACATTTCAAACTTCTAATTAATCATTCAAAGAAACTTATAATTGCTATGTTTGAGTATAGCCGTTAACAACTAGTTCTAAGCATTTATTAAGTACTTCTATTATTAAATGTGTTTACTATAGTTACATCTATATTTTATAACAATTGTCAATCTTTTAAACTTTAAAATATATGAAACATCTATATATTTTAGAGATAATTTCAAGATGTTTTTCATATTAACAAAACGACTGTTTGTTGTTCACTGATTAAACTGAAAACCCGAACTTAAAAATTTAAATTTTAAAAAAATAATAATTTCATTTAAGTATTAGTATCTAATTGTATTGTATTCTTTTCAAATTGACACATGTTATAGCGAAGATTCGTTATTATTTATTGTAACAATATTTTTCTCTACTTGAAATATAAGTAAAATGGAGACTGATGAATAATGTAAGCCTAATTTTTCATTCTTATGCAAATAAGTATGCACTACATGCATGCTATTTCAAGAAAGTGGTCGATAACTTCTAAATTATATCTCCAATTGTTTGGTTGCAAAATATAATTTCAACACACTTTTAACAGGAAATTTGTATAAATTATTTTGATTTTAGTGAGACTCTAATTTTCAACAACTTGAATCACTCAATTGTAAATTTAAATTAACTGTAACTACCTGGTAAATAATTTAAATCTTTTAGATTTATTCAATAGAATATTTGATGAAAAATAAACCTTTTTTTTAAATACATTATAGAATTATTTGTGAGTTGATTAAATACAAAATCTGTGTTATTCTGATAAAAATATGTAAAAATAACAAAAAAAAACTTTAATTACAAAAATGTGTGTACTTGATTTATCTATTGTATAAAAAAATCTATAAAATTTTAAATTTTAATTTACAACTTATTAAATATTTATAAAATATTCAACAGTACGATAAACAAAATTAAATCTGAAACAAAACATATAAATAAAAAATCTGTATATAAACAAAAATTAATGTAAACAATGGATAATATACATTTCTATCATGCATAAAATAAATATTTTCTATCGATTATTTTAATCCTGTCGAGTAGGTAGAGCACATATTATCAATGACTAGATCTTCATATTAATATGTATTTTTCTAATGGTACAATAAGAAAAATAAATTCAAGATATGATAACTTGCATACTATATCACTAGTTCTTAGTTATTATTATTGTATTGGAAAAATATATAAATCTGAAAATGAACATTAAATTATTGTTTCATTCTAGGAAACATCCGGAATGTCAATGACAATAAATAGTACATAAAGATATTACATAATATCCATCAATAAATATGTTATTAAATAAATGGTTAGACTATGGCATTTTATTTACATATGAACAAAATTCATTTTTGTTTGAAATAAATCACAATTGTTGCAGTAGGATCAAATTTAATAGTATACTAAGTTTATTTAACTAGGCCTAATTCGTTTTGTATGTAGTTTAACACTTTTTAAATGTACATTTTGTTTAATATAAGTATTATAACTAATGGAAGATTTACATTAAACTGTTAATTTGAGCTTTGAAACAAATCATCATTCAATTTTAATTACTGAAACGTTTTAACTGAACTGAGTATCAGAAACTATTTGTATTTCGGTTCTTAGAAACCAATTATCACTTCATATATATCCAATAATTATCAGGAAATGTTTACACAACATTTTGACACATTTGTTTTGAATATTATAAATTTATATCTTATGTAAATGTCCATAAAACGAGTTTACTTGTAGATTTTATTTATATATCCAAAAATGTTCTCGTGTATAAGACATACGGTGTACATCGTATCCGAGTCAATAACTTTTCACTTGCTTCTTTGCACACAAGTTTGTTTAGATCATATTGAGTAATTAATAGTTGTATTCATCGTCGATGGAATATTTTTTATTCGTTTCGTGAAGTGTCCGATTTTGAAATCAATTCAACTACATATTTGATTGTTTTAGCCGGGCCAGAGGGCGGCGATTGCGTCCCATCAGCTGGGCGGATGTAACTCTACATATAGCCAAGTGTAAAGCTTGTTTAAGCGTGTCTGCTTCATTGTATATTGAAGACTATTTAAGCCGTCCGTGTTGTAACGTTTTTTCCCTTGAGATAATGTTTCATATCTAAAAATGTATAAATTCCAAATGGAATTCACGTTCCAAATATAGAAAAGAGCATTTCTATGCAAATATTGAAATACCTTTTTGGATTTGCTTTCTCTTTACGATGGGTAAGCATCGTGTAACGAGCTATATTATTTGGATAGCGAGCTATGTGGAAATGATGAAATCTGATACGATTACTCATGTCATCATCTTCCCCGCCCCAGCCCCAAAACATATTACTAAAACCATTCACCGTTCTAAACTGAGCTCTTGTCATTGCTGATACACCGCCGAATATTGATGAATACGGTAATCTAAAATGAACAAACAGAAAAAACAACGTTACGATTTTTTGAATAAATACTATGTAAACAAACATGCCTGTATTTGAACTCATCAACAGCAACAGACATATGTCTTGGTTGTTCTGGACAACTGTAAATGTTGCGATCGTCTTCAGGAAGTAGGTCGACATCGTGAAATATAAAACATTCGTACGGTCGGTGTTTTAAAGCTTCCGTAAAACCTACATTCATTAACATAGCTCTGTTGAATGGCCCATTGCCTGCAAAAAAATATAAGTAGTAGTTTTGTTACTATTATTTCGAATGAATTATGGATAGAGTACTGAAACCGGTAATGTCTTTATTAGTTGCTTGTATTATAATACGAATTTATAGAGATTGCATTGAGAGTTTAAATACACAGAGGATATCTATATTTTTCCGATTTTGAGGAAATTTCCTATCTATATACAGAAAATTGACTTTTTCTGATTCACAAATGAATATTCTTTTATATTTTCATATTTTGAAATGTAAAAAAGTGCATTTTACAGGACAGTGATATGAATATTCGAAGTGTTTCCAAAATCCAATAAAACATTTTATAGTACAGTATTATTTGACTGTTTTTTCACTGTCAGTTCTCATGAAATTTTCCATCTTGAAATTAATCAATTTTTACCAAAACTCGATTTACCCATTTATGCATATATATATATATATATATATATATATATATATATATATATATATATATATATATATATATATTAGATTTTTTAATAGTTAATTAGAACAAATGCCAAAAATAAATTCCATACTGAAAAATTCCATTAACAAACAATCTATGATATGTTTAAAATGAAATGTAAAGAGAGGAAAAAACAGAGATACGAAACCACATTATTTTCCAAAAATACACAAGGGAAAAATAATATTACAGATCTTAAGATATTATACGAATATTTTGAGAATAAAGAATTCATATAAAATGGTTTCAATTCTTACCTTCTTGTTCAACAATATATATTGTATAATTTATTTGTTGCTTTTTTAAAAAAGGGTGCATGTGTGCTAAAAACAATAACAAATGTTCGGCACGCGCACGATAAGGAACAATCACAGCCACGATACTTCTAGCTACACAATTTTCTGGAGAATATCCTCCGCCAGGATGTAGCCACGAGAAACGTTTTTCTAATTCAGATATAGATGGCACAGGAGATTTGATAATTTTCACTGGACCATCTGAAGTAAGACGATCAATATCAGTACACTGAATCATAAGTTTAATAAATACATATATAAAAGTTTACTTACTAAGACCTGGTGGAATTGGAGGACAAATAGGTAAAGCTTGCGATACGCCATTAATGGCGGATGATATATACGATGAATTATCAACTACTGATAAATATGTATTGTTGATATTTTGTTCATCTTTCGTGAGATGGTAGGTGGAAGTTTTATTATGCAGCGACGAAACTGTCATAGTAGAGTTTATAGCACCAATTTCTGAATTATTCGAATTTTTTCCTGTTAGGTTCATCAACGATACCACAAAAAGACTGTTATGTAGTCCAGATGATACTGGTTGAGGAAACTTGGTTTGTTGTAGATTTCTGAAAAAATGAATCATAAATTTGGAATTAAAATAATTCATAATATAATTTTAGTATGTATTCTCGAATTTATTTCTTAGACCAATCTGTGTAAAAATATTTTCAAAAAAGCCTTCTCTGAAATGATGAAAACTAACATAAACGATTAGAAGGAAACTTTAAAATGTAGTAAGTTTTTTTTAAAAAATATTAACGGTTTACAATGATTATAATAGAATTCAAATCACATATTAACAGACTTCACAGACAAAAGTGTCTGTTAATTTGAAATTAATTAATTACTAGGAACTAACTATGCAGGAAGTTTTTATGTTAATATTCTTTAAATTTAATTCAATTTGTTGTAGTGATTCTATGAAAGTACTGTCTGTTTCCTTTTTTCTAGTTAAAATGAACGCTTACATACATTTTGATGTGTCTGGCAGTAACTATTCTCCGAATTCATCAACACATGCATTCATTATGAGTGGGTGTAAAGTGAAAATTGCATTCGTTCAATGTCATTTGTAGTAAATTAATGTACATGTTTATTGATTGATTATTTTCAGTTTTAAATTCTGTCAGCGATTCAGTTTGTAACACGAAATCTTTGAAAAACGGTTTTATTTCATGATGTGGAATAAATTTAGTTATTTACAATAATTGTTAAATTATTTAAAGTTTAATATTTGCTACATTAACACATAGCTGCTTAAAATTATCTAGATAAACATTATCTATTGAAATATATTTTACAAATGTTTTTAATCAATTAATCGCTCACATTGTATTTAATTTTTTAAGTATTTACATCTATAACGATTATTTTTTTTTGTAAATTTTATTATAGTAAAATTTACAAAAAAAAAATCTTTATAGATTTAAATACTTGAAAAATTAAATACAATGTGAGCGATTAATTGACTAAAAACATTTGTAATATATATATATATATATATATATATATATATATATATATATATATATATAGAGAGAGAGAGAGAGAGAGAGAGAGGGAGAAAGAGAGGAAGAGAGAAGAGAAAAAGTATTTGAATAAATACTTTTTATTTAAATACAGAACATCACATATGTTTTATTTACTTGAAAATTCAATAGATTTAAATTACTCTTTCTACCGAGTTTTTCATATTATTGATTTAATTAGTACTTTCTATCCTTTAAATCACTTTTTTGGAAGAGGGGGTTAAAGAATAAGTATTTTTTGTTATATACAGTTAAATATTAATATTAAAAAAATATAACTGTATTTATTTTTAATTCTAAGTAAGAAACAGAATAATTACAGTACATAATGTTATAAAACAGTTCATTAAAATTCACTGGAGTTTTTTGTTTAATACCAAAGCAGTATCGTAATTTTGCAAATTGCGAAGTATGAATAAAATCTGGACAATAATGTTCACTGCAAAACATAATTCACTGTGTAAATAATTAAATCGCTGTTCCGCTAATTATTGTAAGAACGACTCTCAATTACATTTTCTATATCGGAGTTTTCATGGCTTATCGTCTTTTTTACTGCCTGTTTTGCGAGCAATTACTCGATGCCAAGATAGTTTTAATTAGTGAAAACAAAAAGATGAAGAAATTACATTCTGCTGGGAACTGTTCAACGGGTTTATATTTACTCCTGCTGTTTTTCATTTTAATTTAACAGCTCGTCGGCGCTATGTGAACGTTTAGTATTAAAATTTAATACTTATTTCAATCCAGTCGAGTCAACGACTATTTGGGAACTATTTACTTTTTGATGATTATTACTTACATCTATTTTCTTAATACTAATATTGATGTTTTGAAAATTGTTCTTTTTGTTGTAGTAAAATTCCTGGAGTACTTTAAATGTTATTAATTTTTCGTACTTTTAATAAAACCAGTCTATTATTGAAACTCTTTTTTAAATATTAATTTTTGATACATAAAACTATTTTATATGTGTTAATTTGTTCTTATCAATTATTTTTGTACGCGCTTCTCGTATCTGAAGTGTTATCTTTCTATACATAAAAAATAATTCCATCGTAAAATTTCCATAAAGCATTTTTTTTTTATTTTTCGTGTAGACCATCTCCTTGTAACGCTATTCCCAACGTTACAATCTACAAGTAGCACGCTAACTATTCACGATCATCAATGACTGGTTGACGGATATCGCGTGCTCTTTGTTCTGATTGGGTGACATCAGTCACATGTATGTAGCTCTCTTATGGTGTACAACGAAACAGGTGTGTACGAATTCAATGTAAAACTGATGAAATTTATTCAGTATATTGTATTCACTGAAGCTTTAGAGCAAAAAAAAATGTTAGATATTTTAACATTGTATTTTGTTGTTAATTTTTATAAACTTTTCCAATAAATAATCTCACAGCGTAAAATGAAAGAAGTGTATACGATTTCAATGTAAAATTGATGACATTTATTCAAAAAATTGTATTCAATGAAGCTTTAGTGTAAAAAATTTGTTACACATTTTAATGTTATATTTTGTTAATTTTTATAAACTTTTCCAATATAAATTTTAAGACTTACATTTTACGCAGATTATTTGTGCGTATAATTTGTTAATTTCTGTTATTTGTCAGGGGAAAGTGAGTGTCAACGAGCGGAGGGTGAAGCCTCCCGGGATTTCGCGAGCGTAGCGAGTAGGGGAAGAGCCCATTGGCACTTAAAATTTTTTTTGAAGAAATATATTACATGACATTTTCCATATTCTCTTGGATATTTTCCAAATCAAATTAATGGAAAATATGAAATATAGTTTTTTTGACATAAATCAATCATTTTAATTAATTGTTTTCGAGTAAAAACAAACGTTTCTGTTAAATACGATTTTTTTTGTACAAAACGATTTTTTTATAAAAATAGGTTCATTCATTTTATATAAAAAACATTATTTTTAAATGTAAAAGTTAAAGAAATCAATTATTATTGTTAAATTAAATTTTTAAACATCAAGTTTTTGAATTAATACTCAATCTGTTTGAATATTTTATAAAAGTATTTTCACGAAAAAACAATCTACCTTACGGGGCAATGAACTAAAAATACTAACATTTATTTATGTAAACCCATATGATCATCTGAATATTTATGTGTGTGTGTATATATATATATATATATATATATTGATAAAAATTACAGACTCAATACCTTTATAAAAATCTTGTTAACGTAGATATAGATATTAACACATGTGCATAAGTGTGGGTATTATATATATATATATATATATATATATATATATACACACACACATATATATATATATATATATATATATATATATATATATATATATATATATATAGTAGGATTAAACGATCCAGTTTATCGGAGAGGACGTAGGTCGATAAAATTGTCAAATTTCTTTATTTTCATTTACGTTCCATTAACGCAACCGTTCATCACAGTACACAACATCCAAATACACCCTACTGGAAACGCGATTGTTCAAGGATAAAGTACTTAAATTATGCATAAATTACCAGCGTAATTAACAATTCGTTCTACCCAAATCACAGATTATCGCGTCTGACATCAAATTAAATGGATAAGAGGGATTGAACGAGGCAGCGTATTGTGCGGAATAATCGCAGTAGACATATTCGAACGGAAAAGTGTTTTCGATTAATGACTGGAAAAAATTTGCATGCAATTTCGGATAAGTGAATGATTCAAGGAAGATTAAAGTCAATGTATCGGGATTATGACAAGGTCACGCTTACCATTAATGTGTGTGTGTGTGTGTGTGTGTGTGGTATTATTTTTTTTAAAATTCATATCGCATGGCAGATTTTTTTTTTGATTGTTTTTCATTCGTAGGATTGGATGTCAGTAAGTACAAGAGTACAGTGAACATGTGTTTTGGTATTCAGTTGAAATGAAATGAGACGGAAATGAAATAAGATATATTTACATACATATACACAAACACATACATATATATATATATATATATATATATATAAATATATATATATATATATATATATATATATATATATATAAATATATATATATATATATATATATATATATATATATATATATATATATATAGAGAGAGAGAGAGAGAGAGAAACATGGGGAGGTTTGACCATACTCAAAATACCGGATTAAACACATTGCGAACATATTTAAAAATATTTTCATAAAAATATAAGCACACAAACATAATTTTCAAAACGAGAAATCTGAAAACTTGATGCGAAACAAATTATTACAAAAAGAAGAAAGTGGTCTTTAAAAAATAGTTGTAATTTTTATATATAATATACATTTACTTGTTTAATATAGACTTTCAGTTTCGACTAAACATATTTTTTTCTCAATTCATTTTTATTTATTTTTATTAAAAATGTATATATTATTTTGTTTATGAAATGTGCTTGAATATTTTGAGAACATATAATTAAAGTATCTTTTTAGTGATTCTAGAATAATATGTATATAAAATAAATAAATTGGTTTTAAGAAATTTGAAATCAAAGAAATTGCTGCTTTGTGTATTTTTTTCAATGCGTGCAGTTAAAAACATTATTAATTAAATTGAAAAGAAACACGTTAACCAACAAGTTACTTAATAAAATATACAAAGAGACAATGTTATTCAACGTTTTCTTGTTGAAGAAAAACTGAAACGTTTTAAAACTATTGAAATGTTATGCAGAATCGTTCTCGTTGTTACTCTATGTTTATGACTGCTGTATTCTCTGGTGAAGTGGGCATTTGGGATTAGTCATGTCAACAACCACTAAAACTTAAAGGCTAACTGCAACAAAACATGTAACTGGAGAAACTATTAGAGATACAAACTAAAGTTATGCGGAAACGACAGAGAAATGTTTTAATATAATAATGAACAATAGTACAGTTGTTTTTTTATTTGTTTTGATACAGATTTTTTTTTATTTAAATTGAGAAAACAATTTATTATAAGTTTCATTTTATAAAATTAGAATTTAAATAAATAATTGTGCAGTAAAAGTTATTATAAATAGGTTTTAAACTATATGTATATATATATATATATATATATATATATATATATATATATATATATATATATATATATATATATGTGTGTGTGTATATGTATAGAAATATATATATATATATATATATATGTAATAACACTGGTTTTTTTCAAGAAATATACACATTTATAAATGTTAATATTTATTGTAAGTTTATTTTTGGATATAAAATATGTACAAGTAATGAAATTGATTGAAGATATAGTTTCTTACAAATTTTTTTTGTAAGATTTATGACACATTACAAGTACGTTCTTTCTTTTGACTCGAATTAATATAAAATCGATGTTAAATGTAAATATTTACTGATGTTTTTCGTGTAAAAATATTAAATTTTCAATAATTCATAGTATGACATGAATTAAAAAATGAAGCCGGGGAAAAGGATGCCGGTGTTAAATTTTCTGTTAAATTGTAAGCGGTCAATCGGTAATTAAGTAGAATTAATTCAGGTATCTTTAAGTGGAATCAAATTCGATTATATTATAGAAAAATTGTGACGTTCATTATAAAATTTTTAGTTAGTATTTTATAATTTGAGTAGTTCTTTATTAAATTGGTTTCCATTTAAGATGTTTATTTGTCTTTCTTAACTGAACACATTTCGACCGACATTTCTACTAAGTAAAATAAAATGAACCAAGTGTGCAAAGACACTTTATATTCCCGTTGCGTAACGTGAATGCGAACCCGTTAAGTCTATGTGTAAGCTATTACGAACCGATAAACCGTACCGGACAGATATAAAATAGAAACCAATGTCGTATCATTCTATCAATAAAATCATAATTGAAACCCACCTTGTATTGCTGGTGAAGAGCTCTCCCCAGTGGCGTGTCTCAATCACAGATCCAAACATGTACTGTAGGGCAATAAGACCAAGTACGAGGGTGGCCAGCCCCTTGTAGAGGTGTGCGGCCGGCGGTGTGCCCCACGGTACCATGCCACAGGGGCCACGTCAGCAATACTGGTCTTCGTAACTGCGTATTTCTTTACCGGAAGTGGTAGTTACCGGTTTCCGTGACGGGCTTGCGGCAATCACTTGATGCATCTGGAAAAACGGGTAAAGTAATTCGCTCGCCGGTCGTAGTCTGTTAATTTATACCTGTAGAGTTGTAAGCGTTATCTCTTTTTTTTATTATTTTATCAATAAAGTAACACCGTATTTTCTTCTTTAATTTGCGAAAAAAATGTTATTTATCTTTCAAGTAATTGTTACGAATGGAAATTGAATTTGTGTGAGGACAAAATTGTAACATTGAGCTTTTTATGTAACACAAATAATTTTTCTGGACATAAACTCATAATTTTAAAAGAATTAAACAATTAAATAGTACGATCTAGTTATATGACATAAAAGAAATACTCATATATAACTCTACGAATTGAAACAGTGTTCACAATATTTTTATAATAAATTAAATCATCGTTTTCTGTACAAACAAGTATAATATTAAATTTACATTCTGAATAAATACTCTTCTCTTATAAAAAATACTTCATATTTTCAAGTTCCACTTGTATATTTTCAAGCATTAATTAGAATCATCAAATTATTTTTCAACAGCCGGCCATTCTTCAATTATATTAATGAAATTCTACAATATGTAAATAAATTTCAAAACTAATACAACGATGAACGTTAAGTACAATAATTAATAAAAATTGAACAACATCTTAACAGAAACACTTAATGTAAATATGATATAAATATTTTTCAAACGAATCCAGAGAGAAAATATTTAATACAAATTATAATAAATGGGGAATATCAAGAAGCTGAATTAATAAATAACAGTTTATTTTAAGGATACGACGAAAGATGAGAATACGAGAGAAAATTGTTGTATTATTGATTTCTTAGTTGTTTGTCTTGCTAGATTTTCCGAACTGTCATATTTGATGTGTAAACATATCAAGATTTATATCTATATATTGCAGGAGATTTATTTCATTATTTATCATTATTTTCGAACTGTTAAACTTTTGTGTGTACACACACACACACACACACACACACACACACATATATATATATATATATATATATATATATTGTACATAATATAAAATCTAAAAATAACTTATCTATAAAAATATTTTCTATATATTCTATAAATCTTATTAAAACGCTTGTACTTTGACTCCAGCTTTTCGGAATATATATGTATATATATATGTGTATTAGAATTTAATCTTCTTAAGTAAGAATTTCTTTAAATCCCCTATTAAAGATCGTTTATGTGACTTAATATTTATACGGTTTCTTTTGCAGGTCGGTTTCGGTAATCGAGTTTATAGCTTAAAGTCAAAGCTATTAATGATTGGATTTTACAGAAAACTAGTCTAATTCATTTATGAAGGTAGGAACATTTTTGATCTATATATCATTACTCTAATCTTATATAAGTTATTTTACTATATTGAAGGGTAAAATCTCTATTTTTGTCGATAATTATGATTAAATATTTAATATCATGTTTAAATGATTTTTATAGTATTTTTATTTGAGATTTATATGTCTTTATACTATTCATATGTCTGTAAGCAAGAATAATAGGAAATTGTAAAAATCTGTAGTTTGTATAAATACAAACCAGTTTATTTAAAAAAAAAAAATAAAATACAATATTTACTTTGTGAAGTAAATAAAAAATACATCTTATTAATTATGAAAATCTATGGCTCTTATTTAAATAAGTTACATATTTTTCATTTGTATATAATACATTTTTCGATAGATTTTTTTAATACGAAAAAATAAAAAAATATACAATGTCTCTCGAAACATGTATTATACAAAATAGAAAAATATATTTAATATATATAACTATAAATTTATGAGAACTTGGGTATAATTTACAAAAAAAATCATATATTATAAAAATATACGGTTTGTATTTATACAATCTACATATCTTTTATAATACTTGCTTTTGGGAAAAATGTATGCAGACATTTTTAGTTGTGAATAAAATTCAATTATTGCATGATGGTTTTAAATTAAATTTTATTTATTGGTCTGGATTCATTATATATACAGTATTTTACGGTCTTTTCGAATACTTTTGTGCTACTTAGTACTATTATTATTTCGAAAAAACTTAAATGATTTAAAATTCAATACAATCTGATTAGTTTATATCAGTCGAGTACATTTTTTTTAATAAATTGTCGACTTAAAGTTTAAAGGTGTTAAGTATTTAAGTCAATATTCAATTAGAGAAAAATCGAAATTGATGTAAATAAATTTGTTATAGCCAAGTAAATTACATTATAATCAATTTGAACATTTAGCTGACAGGTCAATTGACTGTTGCTGTTTATGAAACTTAATGTTATACGTATAGACTAAATAAAGCAGTTAGTAGACCGAGCAATTAATAACAATTAAGCTCTCATTTATTTAAGTGAATGCGTTGACAGTCGCTCGTTAATTTAAGTTTAAAAGCAGCTGCATCTGACATAATATTGGTATACTAATTTTATTTCCAGGTGTGTATATTAGATGTATACAAGGTACGCGATTTAGGTGATAATGTTTGGGTAAATATATTGATGGGAAATATAATGAATTGTTTTGCACGGACGGACTCATTGTTTATGCACGTGTGAAAAATTCACTTAAAGAAAATTGTATACATTCTTTGAACTTATATTCGATAGAATGATTCATATATTAAATGACGGGTTGACCATTTTAGAAATTTGAGAAGTTTGAAATAATTATAAATACAAATGGGAAAAAAGTGTTATATTATAATACAGTCCTATTCAAAATGTCATATTGAACGAATTAAATATAATAAATGAATCAATTATTAAATAAATTTCACGTTTCATAACTAATACATGACATTTGTTAAAAATAAATATAACAAAATAGAAACATAATATAAATAGTTTAACGGTATCGATTTTAAATAAAAAAACAAATTGTCCTGCTGGCCTACGTTCTTTTCGATCACTCAAGTTGTTATCTTTTATGATTAATTTCAGAAATGTGTCATCTTCAAGTAGATTACGATAAACAAGTTATCTGAAACTACCTGAAGACGATACATGTGCTGAAACTATTAAATTCGAATGATCTGAAAGGACGAAAACCTTTCGAACAATATACCTGTGGGATTACAGGTGCAAACAAAATCATTAGGATAATTAAAACAAAGTAACATTAGAACGAAGGATACTTATAAAAAAAATAAAAATAAATAAATTTATAAGCATTTTTTTCCTTCCAAAACTTATCTTTTTCAAAAGCTTCACTGCAAAAGAGTACCGGAGTTGCCGGTCGATAGTATCAAAAAATAATCGGAATGTAAAGGGTTAAAAAAGTTATAATAAAAACAAATGGAGTGATAAATTGTACGACACCCGATACATTTATACAACATAATCCAATGCTTAAATTTCTGCAAATATTCTTTCTGAAAATTACATTAAACTATTTTTATTTAAGAAAAACTTCAATACATGAATATAAGTTTGAATTGATAATAAAATAATAATAATACAGGATTATTGGTTGATTTTCTTTTACTTACAGTTATCTATTTTTAAAACAGTAACAGTTATTATTTCATCAATATTTTTATTTCATGTTTAAAATACAATGTAAACATTTTAAAAATTCGATTAAAAAACTGAATGGTTTTGTGACAACTGAATTTATAATTAGATTATGCACTGTTTCAACTGCTGTTATACTTAAAACACTATTTTATCTATAGATGAACTATTTTTTATCTTTTTTAACCTTAAGGTTATACATGTATGATTATAAATTGGAACTTTGTTATGTTTTGTTTATATGACATTTTGTGATCATAAAAATTAAATATTGTGAAGTTATATATACATCAAACATCTATAAAAACTATTTTACGCACTTAATGAAACATTAAAACGCAACTGAAATGTTTTAAAATAAATAATGAAATATTTAAAAACTTGGTGATGATGAGTCACTATCACGTTTAAAAACGAATGAACAGAAATATTATAAAAAAGTAAATGCCGAAGCTTATAGTGATTTCTTAGGATTTTTCTTCGAGAGCGTTAAATAACCAAAAAGTTTAATAAGAAATGTAAAATCCCGATAACCGTACGGGGTCCAATAAAAAAAAAGTTTCAGGAACGGTCTCATTATGTAAAAACGAAAAAGAAACGGAAAAATAATATTTTTAGATTAAAAACGTGTTGCAATCTTAAATTCGTTCGCTTCGCGCCGACTTCAATATTCAATTGAAAAGAAACTTTTCGAGTTCAACACGTTTTCTTTTTCCTTTTTGTTACCGTAAAAAGAATATTTGTGTTACACGGAGATCTTAAAATATTTTTCCTTGATTATATTTTGCACCAAACATATATTCACAGATACATATACACGAATGTGTGTATTAAAAAAACTTTCGAACGAGCATACATTCTGTGTATGTTTACAAAGATTCGTGCAAGAGATGTTATTTCTTTGTCTCATGGGTGCTATGCGGTTGCGAACATAGACTGTTTACCAGAACACTTGCTTGCTGTGTTCTCTTCTATATTACCGATCGATATATAAGACATTGTTAGGATTGTTCTGTATTATAATAAAAACATTCTTTAAATAGTTTTCAAAAGTTTACAGTGACTGTTCGAATATAAGTTTTCTTTAAAACAAAACCACTTATTGAAAAACAGTTTAAAAAAGAAAATTTATATAAGGAATGACTAAAAATATTTCTTTCAATATATGATTAAAAATCGTTCAGAATAAAGTGATTATTCAATTACTCGAAGGAAATTAATTGAAATAAACAATTCTCATTAGTATTTATTATTATGGAACACCACAAACGTCTATTTTGAACAGTTAGACGAATTGGCTTATAAGGATGGCATAAAGGCTTTTGAATATCATTGGAATAAGTGTTACTGAGCCAAAAGGAGACTATGTCAAAAAATAAAATAATTTTTCATTCAATGTTTTGTTGTTTTCCTTCCTAAGTGGGAAACTTTTTATCTCTCCTAGTATGTATATTTTTTGTCTGATAAAGTATTAGGTTGGTAAAAAATATGTTAATCTAATTTTGGTATTATTTAATATAAACAAAATATAGAGTAAATATACAAGTTGTTATTCGATAATAACAATTTCAAAAATAGATATTCAAATCAGACTTTTACATTTGAAAATTTACATTTTCGCTGAACAATTATTCTCTTATCAATTTAATATTATAACACATTTTTACAATTAACATGCAATGATTTTGAACTATGAAATGGGTTTTTTTTAGTGACCAAATGACTATATTCATAAAAAACATACATTTTTTCAAGATTAGTACACAAGAACTCCTTTTTGTTAAATAATTAAATCTCTAACTCTCCTTAAACATTCTTCAATAACTAACCAAATTTTTTTCAGTAAAAAATTACATTTTTGCCACAGCCTTTCACTATTTTATTTTTTTAATTTATGATTTACAATGCATTATATTCGTTTTTGATGTAAAAATAAAAAATCCATTTTTATTTCATAATAACTTATATTATATTAGGTTGGTAGGAAAACAATTGCGGTTTCGTTTTCTGAATTCCAACATTATTTTTTTTTCAATGAGTGTCATTTCATCGTGTTCATGTTAAAGTCCATTTTTCGGCCTGTATTTTAATAACATTGACTTTGGTTTTATTATTAATTTTTCTTCAAATTTAATCATTGAATTAAAAATCGAAAAGAAGTAAATAAAAGTAATTTTTTGTACGAGTTCAAAACGGATGGTAAAGCAGCAGAAAGTGCTTGTAAATTAAATGCTGCTTTTGGTATAAGTACTGTTAAGGAACGTACGGTGTAATTGTGGCTCCAAAAATTTCGAGCTGGTAATCATTGAAGATGAAAAAGGTCACGGACATCCTTCTTTACTTCATAACGACCAACTAAAGGCGTTGGTTCAATCAGAACCATGCATAACAATTCGAGAGTTTGCATAAAAGATAGGCTTTAGTCATCCAACACTTCTGGATCACTTAAATTAAAAAATGTATATGAATTTGAAAGTCATAAACCGCAATTATTTTTCTATCAACCTAATAATAAATAATATTTTCGATTAATATTATTACTGTCATAAGTTATAATAGTATATATTTTTGGACATGTAGTAAATTTTATAAAAAGATGTTATTATCCAAGTCTATCAAACTAAACTTACTTAATGAACCGGGTATACTGGAATAATCTTATTATTTTTTTGTTACATGAAAGATACAAGTCTTTAAAATATTTCTATAAAAACAGAAGCGAGTAAAATGTTTTTTTTTTAATTTTGAAACTTCTAATAAATTTAAACCGCCACAGCTAATTAAAAACATTTCTGTACCAACATAGTTGGTGATAACACTTATCTTTTTCTTATCATCAACTATAAACTACGTTAGTCTTGGAAAGATACATTGTTGTCAACGAAACTGTTATTAAATATTAATTTGTGAATCTTCTACATAACAAAAACCCACATTTCTCGTAATTTTACCCGCAGGACAAAGTACATACAGACGAGAAATATTTGCTTTGTCAGTTCATAGGTTTCAAATTTAATTCATTAAGTTTCGTTCTTAGGTATTTTTTATATTTATGTTTAAATATAGGTTTATGTTGTAAAAACCAGTAAACAGTTTTTTCTTTGTTTCTTTCTATTTTCCAGTCAATTTTGACGGATTATATAATAATCTAATATTGATTATCTAATATTAATTTAGTTAAAATATTATTTCTCTTGCGGAAATCAACTTTTGTTTCTACTTTTTGGTTTCTCTCATTGACTAAAAAATTTAATTTACATAATCGATTATTTCGATTAATCTGAATAATGCAAAATTGATTGAAAATTTCGATTCTTTACATTGAGATATTCGAGTAGTCGAGGATTGTGTGCGATGCTTAATTTATTTTCTAAGCTTGAACATTTTTTATGTTGTTTCCGAACTGAAAAATAAAAGTTTTCTGTATAATTATTTAGGCGTACAAATTCTTTTACATTTGAAGTTATAAATAATTCGGTGAGTCATGGCACGTGTGTAAAAAGTGAATGCATACGGTACATGTGTGTTATTTCAGTTAATAAAATCAGAGAAAAACGTATACAAAAACAATAAAACTGTTAGTCGGGTTTAAAATAAACGCGCATATCTAAAAATAGGTGAATAAGTCTGTCCCATTCTTTGAAAAAAAAGGTACGCCATTCACAAGTCAGTACGACTGCACGTATGGCTTGAACACATTCGACATTAACATGTACAACAGTAAACAAACGTATGTAATTTGCAAATTAAAGGTACCACACTAGAATTATTTCCTTTCATTAGCACGGAAACGTTAGCGTGTTTGTGTTACGTAGCGGGTGGCAGGGTGTTTTATACCCCGTAACGCATAAAGTACCGGCCGAGGTTCTCTCTAACATCAGTGTGGATGTTTTTGCGGCGGCACCGTTGTGTGTCAAAACTACGAAAGTCTCCTTGAACCGCAAGAATAGCAAGTGGCTTAACGAACCGAATGTCAAAAGTTCGATAGTAAATAATGCGGAAGTCGTTAAGTTCATTTATATTCATGGTAAAATTTTCGAAACACGAATCTTGTGCCCGAACTTTCGTTTCGGATAAGTTGTGCCGCCCCGAACGGAGGTGATGAGACCACCTCGCTTCTCTCAAGGCGATCGTAAAAGTTCAAAAATTGTGATATATTAATTTCGTCGGATCGAGTTTAAACTGAAAATGTATTTTCACGTATATTTTATGTCGATTCGACTCGTTTTTTTTAATAGTTGCGTATCGGTGAGGTGTGTTTTAATCATAAATCGGTAATGGAATATTTTATAAAGTCGGCCCGAATGATTTGCAAATTTATTTTGCTTCGATTGACAGCATATCGTTTCTTGAAACTAATATTAAAGAATTTATATAAGTCAGTTTTTACCATAATTCTCAGAACAGAGTTTTCATAATTAACATGTCGACTGCCGTGCAACTTTTATATGTTTTGTCCTGGGGGCCACAATAGAATTTTCATTATTCTAAGCACATAATGATATTTTAAGTAACATGATTAAATAGGATCATATCCTTATCAATAGTGCATTTATCTTGGGTGACCACCATAGCCATACAGTGCACTCGAATATTCTTGATAAACTGTTTATCGAAAATTACCTCCCAAGAACAAAAAATTAATGTTTGTTGTTTATACATTATACACATGTCGATAAATATCACAGAAAACTATTAGGTCGGTGCAAAAATAATTGCGTTTTTTTATCGTTTTAAGTTTGGTGTCGATTTTTCTAGTTACCGTTATATTTTGTTATAGTCATGTGATACATCTTGTAAACAATTAAATTAGGAGTACTAATTTCAGGTTATGTCTATTGTTTTCATTCTTTAGTATTGTTGGATATAACCTCTTAAATAATTCATGGAACAAAAGCAAATTCGCGTGATTTTGTTCTATGTGTTTAAATTGGAACTGGTGAAAATTGGACTGGTTTAAATTGGAATTGGATTGGAATCGATGAATAGTGCAGTTCAAAAATTTTTAATAGATGATATTCATCTTATTTTAATCATTCAAAGAAATTTGGTAACGCCGGTCATGGACGACCACCAAGGACCCACTGAGAAGACAAGCGCCGGCCACGGGTGATCACCGAACAGTCAATGTGTTAATGAAAAATTATTAATTGACATTTTAAGAATGTTGTTAAAGAATTCATTAAAATATAGTTTCTGTTCTTATTTTTTAAAATAATTTTAATTATGAAACATGAATTTATTTGCCAAGTCGATAATTAATTTCAAACTTCTCATAGATGAAACTTATGTCTAATGTTTTAAATTCTTATATTTCGTTGAAAATGATATGAGGTTTGATCTATTTTCGTTTTAAAAACTGCGTTCAATTTAGATGTTATTTACGGCGAAAGGAATACTTTTCGTAGCTTTTACTGCAATAAAAAAAATATTTCTTATAAAATGTTTCTTCCAACATTCTGTATTACATTATTTAGAACGTATATTTATTTTGAAACTATTTATTTCTTACATTCCATGAGTAATAGACTGAAATGGGGAATAAACGACAAGTGATATTAATTTTATTTCACAGAAAATTCCTGATATTTATATTTTTGTTGTTGTATATTTTATATAGAACAATAAAGTTATTATCTCACAAAAGAAGCAACCCTTCTCTCGAGATGTGTCTATATAAAAATATATTATCTTTGAATTTTTATAATTTTTAAAATGAAATCAACAGTGTTATTTAATATTTACCTGATATAGTACAATAAATAACGACGAATTGAGAGAGAGGTTACAGGAAGTATAAATTAACTGTTACAAAAATAAAATCGATCGATGCGGAAAAAAAAACATTTAACGACACTAATTTGCGTCGTCGAATATCATTTTTCAATGTCACAAAGAGACACAACCTGTACAGTTTGTCAGTTTTATATCGTACGAAAACGTCCACCGGGTAACAAACAAATGTAACAGTACGATTCTGATGAGATTTAACTGAAATACTGAGACTCTTCATCTTTACAGGAGTAACGAATGAATTTGAATAAATTACTCTGAGAAGAGGTAGAGGTGTCTGTTGAATAATTTACGAAGACGAATGTGAACTTATGGCGTCGACGAGTGAGTTCTCAGAAACTAAAAAAAATACAACAAAGTTTTACTTTTCAGTGGGATCTTGTGGAATTATGTGCGAGTGTATCAAGTTGATAGTACGAGACTTTATACACTACATGAATATTTTTTGATACAAGAAGTTCAGAGATCGATTCAGTTATACATACATAAATAAGGTTGTGTGAAAGTGAAGACTGTTCGCAACGGAGATAGTCTCATGATATAAAAAATAATATGAACATATATATCGGATTAAATGTTTACAGACATTTTCAATTTTCAGAAAAACAGATTCTAGAAAATATTTATCGAAATGAAACAGTTGCCCTGTTCTCTTCGTCTGTGTTTTTGTTCTGATTTTATAAACTTCTTTTTTAAATGTTCTACATTCGTAGAAATACTGAATAACATTTCCATAACTTTCACATTTACATTTTTCAAATTCATCCCTGACATTTAATACCCTTATTTCAGCTTTATAAATATTGATTAAAATATTCAAACTGTACAAAGAACATCCACTGTTCTAACGAATTGATTTCTATGCGAAAACTAAGACAATGTTATCTATTTTTAAGATCGTTTTGTGTTGAATACAATTTAAATAGAGTGAAGGCGAGATATTTATGCTTAACGGATCAGTTTTTAATAAATAATAATTAAGAAAAGCTTTTTCAATTAGTACCAAAAACAATATTTTGGGTAGATAATTAATAAATTTTTACTCAAATATTAAATTAAATTTTACAATACATTTATAATGAAATAATTACATTTGTTATAATATAATTTTATTATTCGAATGGATGAACTATTTGTATAAGTTTGGATTTTTTGAAGCTTTAATAAATGTTATATCTTATTAAAATTATCTTGGATACTACATATTTGCTTTTGACCTATTTATTAAAAATAAATTTTTGACTTAAGATAATTATTTTTATATGAGTCATTATATTTATGTTTAAATAACGATTAACTTTCAAGTCACATTGTGGTTGTATAAAGAAATGCTATTATCACAATTAAAATAATAAAAAATAATCAAGAAATATCTAACTGTAAACAAGATTATGCTATTATCGACAAATGTATAAATAAATAAAAGAAATGTAAAGGTCAAACTATTCTAACTTCTTATGGAATTTACGATTAAGTTCATTGTTTAAAATAACCTATTGATTATTAAGATCTTAAATTATTACACACAGTTATGAACACAGTTATAAAAACATCAAATTAGTGAAATTAATGTAGAGGAAAAATAATATACGAATTAAATCAGACATGAAGAAAAAAATTGATTGATAGCTGAGTTCAGTGTATTTTCTATAATGATCGGACAAAAAAAAACCTGATGTGTATCCGTTCACTCGTTTTTTTAATAAATAATAAAGAAATCTGTTATCGTAATCTTTACAAATACATTTATTATTTCCATAATTTCTTTTATAAAATGAACAATACAGGAAACAATGTATGTCGTGTCATTTGATTTTTGATTTATATTTCGTGATTTTTTTCATCATAATTTTATGGGTCACAGTTTGTATAAACTAGTCGGTACTTTGTTCTAAAAAAATACTGCCATCTAATTCTTATAATATAATTTGATCACAATTTTGCGTGATTTCAGTAAATTATTTATTAGTCCTTAGTGCCGCATACACTACTGTGTCATAACTGTTTTGACACTTCACAATATTTTTTTAATATATTAATATATATATATATATATATAAAACACACTCGTATATACATGCAATAATTCCATAAAGACTTTTAGTAACGCTTGTTAGAATTATTATATTTTTTAAATCTCAAAAATATCATACATTCTTTCCACTTATACAGCCGAAACAAATTAAATAATTAAATTATATAATACCCAAGTATCATTCTCATAAAATATTAAATGTAAAAATTAATTTAATGCCTCTTTTAAAGAAAATGAATGTCTGCAGAAAAATCGAATATATTTCAATCGTCAAACCTCTCCCATTACTTTATATAACTTTTTTCCATCCGTCAGGTAACTGATGAATCACTTGTCGAAAAAAAGATGACAGCTTTGAGTCGATGAAGCTCTAATGCATTTTCGGACCTCTTCCACTGATTTAGCATCTTTAGCATCTGTGCATCTTTTGTTAAACAAATCAGTTCTGCGGCTTTGATTTCATTTTTTTTTCAACTGGAATGCGAAAAGTATGCAAAGCCTAATATGTTGCTTTTCAGACGCCATCGTGTTCACTACTGTCTTGTGAGGTTATACTAACTGCTTGGCCAAGATATATAGTACCTCCAAATGTTAAGTTTGGCACTCCGAAATGATCAGAAACTGTTTAAACTTAAAACAGAATTACGATCGATCCAATTTAAATGAAAAGAATTAATTTTTACAGTTTTATTTGTTTGAAACTCAACTTTATCTTTTTTAATGAAAGAATATTAATTACTAATTTCTGTTCGGGTATTAAATATGAATAACAATGACGTATCAATTTCAAACATTATTGATTTCTTTGATTGGAATTACATATAGAAAATGAATTGATCAATGCACAATCTTTTTCAATTGATAAGATTATAAATCTAGTAAACAATTTTGAAAAGGATGAATAGCCTTGAAAATATATTAAATTAAATTTAGATACTGAACACCGTTTTTCTTAAAAACATATGTAAGAAAATTAGGTGCTTTTGAACGGAGAATCTAATGAAATCTTATCATGTTTCACTTAATCAATCGATTTTCAGTTAAGAATTAAATTTAATTTTTGAACGTTTTTCGCATGCTACTTTTTCAGAACATGAACGAATTTGATACAGCAATTTATAAGGTATTCAGTATAATATGTGTTAAATTTTTAAGGGGAATTTATATATATATATATATATATATATATATGTATGTATATATATGTGTGTATATATATACACATGAGTAAGTGTGTATTTCCAGATATTCAAACATACTTTTCTAAAATACATAGATTTATTATATCATTATGAATAAATGTAAGAAAAAAGGTGTAGATTTGTAAAGTCGACAAGAATGATGACAATTTTATTGTTAAAAACATTTTATTATTTGTAGCGGAATAATGTGAATAAATTATCGGTGTATTAAGATTTCTAATATAAACTTATGATACAATGGTTTTGCAATTCATTGTACATTTTATTATTCTTAATCTTGAATCATTTTAAATAGAGTTTATTTAGCCCTTTACACTCGAAGATCATCGAGTGTAAAGGGTTATCATTCAAGGTATCATTTTATTTTTTCACCTTACCTACCAGCAACTTGAACATATTAACAAAAGAGCAAGTAACAATTAACTTCAAATAAAATGATATAGCATTGTAGGTAATTTCTTCGTTCGAAGAAAATACCTTTATTAATTCATGTTTTATACAAAACAATAATATTGTTATTTGTTAGATTAACGATGTCCCCTCGGTGGAGACAGTCGGGCGGAAAGGGTTAATATTTTGTAAATAATTTTGAATAAATAAATGTTTACATTTCTTTCTGTGAAATATTTTAAACGTTTAGAAAAAGAAATCACGAAGAAGAATAATATTTTCAGCTTTTATTCACACTTAAATCTATTTAATTAAATAAACGATTTTAAAATGTAAATTGTAGCTCATTCCGGGACGATTGTTCTTAAAGACTGTATTTGCTTATATCTATCTATCTATATCTATATCTATATCTATATCTATATATATATATATATATATATATATATATATATATATATATATACTTCACTACAATATTCTGAAACAATATTTTAACTCAAAAAAGTTCACTAAAAATTAAATATTTTTTAAATAATAGAAGAAAAGAAAACATATATATATATATATATATATATATATATATATATATATATATATATATATATATATATATATATATAGTATGTACAAAAATGTGTGCGCGTGTTTGTTGAGATTATTATATATACATTTCATTATAATTTGATACCATAAAATGTAGGAAATATGTTTTCCGTCAACGCAATAAATTAACAATGTAGATGGAAGTAATGCTTCCCGTAGTTTCCGAAAGGTTAAGGTAAATGCAAATTTCTCTGATATGTTTGTATAATTTTAAATATTAATACGATTAAGTTTTTCGTGTGGTGAAATACAGTCAAGTTTAAAAATAGATAAACATCTCTTATTCTTTTATTCTTACAAACTGAAACACACACAGTTTATATATTTATTGTAAGCTGTTCTCGAAATTTCGAACGTGGGGAAAAAAGGGAATTTGCGCGGTTATTTAACACTATACGGTCCGTTCTGTTTGTGAGAAAACTGATGCGTGTGACCGGCATATTTTAAGGTTTTCCGACTAAGTTGCTTCGCTTTATAAAAAATGATTATAACTTTTAAAATATCGAATAGTTTTTTTATGAAATTTGTAGTGAAACTTTTTATCTGACTACGGCGAAGCCAAAAGGAGAAGAGTAATATTTTTCATGTGTATGTATGTTAATATTTCGCGTGTGTGTATGTACGTGTGCAATCATGTTCATTTTTTCCCATCTATGTCCAAAAACGGTTCGACCGATTTCGATAAACAAGGTGTCAAATGATTTGTTTCAATCTCTTGATTAAAAACGGGTGTACAGTTTTTCAAAAAATTAAGATAGCGGCTATAAAACACCATTTCGTTCGCCCGACGAAAAAAGTGCCCCTGTAACTTCAGAACGGCTCGACCAATTTTGACAAATTAGGCGTTCAAATACTCGTCTCAATCACTGGGTACATACAAATTACGAATTCAATTACACAAAAAGAATAGAAACCATTTTTAGTCTAACATACATTGCAGGCAAAAATTTTAAGGTCATGTCCCCATAAAAAGAATGACTAAATTTCTTGTAGCTGCAGACAGTTTTCAAAATTTTGAAATCCCTTTTAACTATGATAATTAAGAAAGGATTCCAACTCTACCTGGATTTCGCCAATAATAAGCCAAAGCAATAATAGATATATAGATTTACTCATTTTGTGACTTTGGTTATTTTAAAGCGTTTAAAAGAAATCTTTGAAAGTTGTATGTTAGTTGGTTATTGCGGTTTTAGATCACTTCGATAGCTAAGGTCATTAGCGCCCGAACACGAATTATGATTAAAAAACACACCCCGTTTGCGGACTTCCTTTCGAATCATCCCTTAATTCGAAACGTTAAAGTATGAATGACAAACGCGTAATATTCCATTAAAATATTATTGAAATTTGTGGGGTTGAAGGTTGAAATTTGCCGTTATCTTTTGCTTTGAATGTGATCAAAGCACGTAGTATTAATTTAGTTAATAAGAAATATCATCTTTAGCATATATATATATATATATATATATATATATATATATATATATATATATATAGTAACACATATTTAATATATCGCCAGGATTTAATGCACAGTGTGTAAAACCCTATTTGTATGTCTCCAGCATTCACGAGCAGTCAACAAAAAACATATTTTTTTATGTCTCCGGACGGTAATGTGTTAATATAGATTTTTGAAATGTGATCATAAAAACCTATCTTTTTGATGTATGTTTATACCATAATTAAGGCATGGACTACATTAACTGAACTTTATTAACTTAACAATTTTTTTGTATAAATCTGGTAAATATATAACAGCAAACACAAAAATAACAGTTTCCAAACTTTTTTATTGTCAATGCAGTACTTTTATATAATTTGGGTGCGCACGTGTATATATATATATATATATATATATATATATATATATATATATATATACTAGGTATTTGCGTACGAGTAAGAAAGAAGCATACACTCTAAATATTTTTTTTAAACATTCTGTACACAACACAGTTCTGTACTCATATTTCTCTGTCGACAGACACAGAGAAAGAGAGCTACGTGACGCGATTATCTGAAGCTGTAAAAATATTATATTATTTTCTTCCTGAAAATATTTAAACTGAAATAGTCACCATAAATTGAATTCTCGACGGTAATACACATAACGTCGCCATAAAACGTCAAATAAAAAAAACCTGCATCTATCTATATATATATATATATATAAATGTATATACATTTTTAGCAGAGACGTCGTCATAAAAAAGAAAATCATGAACGGGATGTTAATCATAACGAAAGCTCTTCATAAGCATAAACGACAAGAACTCGGTGTCGCTGATGCGACGCCAATAACCGCACACGATCAGTGGTGTTCGTGCCGTCGAGTCCGTTAGCGTATTATTGACCTGGCCGGGAGTATAATTGATGATTGAAGAGCAGTTTCAACTGTCTGTCCTATCACGTCCAGGCGCCGACGGGGACAAAAATCTCGCTTGCCCTTGTAACACAATCACAATGGTTGACGATGGTTACTATGCCGACGAGACGAAAATATCCATTTATCATATAACATGACAAATACTGTACCTACTTGTAGTAATGATCTCTTCTGATGTGGTTCTGTGTCTCACGGTACACGCTGTTCGTACAAGTATACACCGCATTGTAATGAGGCGAATACACATCATAGTTTATTATTATTAACGTTAAGCACACGTACACATGCACGAATGTGTATAACTACTTATATCCACAAACACATTTATATATGTATGTATGTATGTGTGTATATATATATATATATATATATACAGTGACCCAAAAAACTGTTCATAAATTTTCGATTGACAACACTTTAATTTAAAAATGAACGATTCATTGTTTACTAGATTGAGATCACACAGTCTGGTGATGTAGCAAGTCTGGTGATGTAGTAGTCATTTTTTTGTTGTCATTGAAAATAATTCACATTTCAAATACAGTAAAGACAGTGAACAGTTTTTTGAGTGAAGTACTGTCGAATATTAAATTTTATGAAGTGAATATTGTTAATATTTCAATTCACAAAAATTTCTGAGACATAATAAACAAAACAAGGTTATAAATTAGATTTTGATTAAATCTGACAAATAAAGCAAATCGTTCCAACTTTTATGTAGGTGGTTGGTTGTGAGAAAACGAAAAAGTATTAATATGTGAAAGGCGATTGCAACGGAAATTAAAAAGTAAACTCCAGTCCGTCAAATAGTTTCTTTATATGTGTATATTGGGTTTGTATCAAAAATCAAAAAAGAATAAAAAATCGCCGTTGAGGCCAATAAAGGAGGACGTCCAGAAAAATTGACTCGAGAGAGAAACCCAAATTTCGTCGCCTAATCTGCACAGGAGCAGTGGACAATGCCACACAGGCCAACAATGTGTTACGAAAGGATCTGTAAATCAATATTTGTAAGGAGACAGTCAGGATTTGTCTGAAAAATTAGAATTGAAAGCCAAAATACAAGCTAAAATGCCGCTGTTGACATATATAAGAAGAAGCGGTTGAATTTTGCAAAAAAAATATAAACATTGGGACGCTGTCCTTTGGAACTAAGTAGTTTGGTCAGATGAGATTAAAATTAATTGTACAGACTCAGATGGACGCGTATGGACTTGGAACAATCCAAAACGCATGCTGGAGTAAAGTTCGAAGGCGGTTCTTTGATGATTTGAGGTTGTTTTAAAGGAAATAAATTAAGAATTGAAGGGATTATGAAAGAGATGGACTACATAGAAATCCTTAGGGTTTTATTTCTTCCAAAACTCAAAAAGTTTGAGTATGAGCAACAGATTTAGTATTTATTTAAGACAACGACCATGAAAATAGAGCTAAAGTGAGCTTTTGGCTCGCTGTATATCTATATATATATATATATATATATATATATATATATATATATATAATGTTCTGCTGTATGCGAATTCATCGTAAAACGAATGATAAAAAAAGAATACTTTTTTAAAAAAGTGCTTTAATATTCTCTCATTCGCGGTATGAGTCATCTACGTGATTCACTCACTACACGGCCATTTATTCTCTATTTAACATAGTACAGGTGCTTGTTTTGCTATAATTATGTACTAATAAGAGCTATTAGAACTGCACACGCAAGAGGTTGACACGAACGAGAGTCGAAATGTGCAGATATTAACCATATTTTTTCATGCACGATTAGTAACAATAAAAGCGTTCTGAGTAAATGAATGACGACCGACTGGGATTGTACTTTTTAGAAGATTGTCTAGTAAATTATTACATGCTATAAAGACATTTCAAGAAAATGGAAGAAAAAACATATTGATTTTTTTTTACAATTATTTTTACAATCATTATATACAATTTTTTGATATAGAGTAAATATATATATATATATATATATATATATATATATATATATATATATTGTTAAAATTAATATAAACTTCTGCTAATTTCTAGCACGTATTAGGATTTTATTGCTTATATTTCCGTTGATATACCGTTCATTTTCAGTTTTTACTACTATAAATGTTCAAATGTTTAAAAAAGAAATATTTACATTTATTCTTTGCTAATAAATATTGTACTACTGACTGATATCTTTCATATGTCTACATATAATTAACTCTGTAATCAATACAAGTACATGTTCAGTGAATAAATGTATAATTTTTTATTTCTTACAAAATGCATGATGGTCGAATATAAATTTTTAAAATGGGAATCTGGTGATTGTTGAAAACCTTGTCCTTAATATGAATCGTTCTACCGGTTTTCTCTCACAAGCAGGTGTATCATTCGTAAATTAATATTATTATATAAATAATTAATTTAATTAAATGTATAATTTAATATAGAAAACAATTGTTTGTAATTAGTAAACTGATTGTATGTGGTAGGTGTGAGATGGCTTTCATATACCCTACTGTTATACCGATTGTATTATTCTTTTTTTAATCGATTTTGTTCTCGTTGTTTTTGAAAAGTAAATTATAAATTATACAAAAGCAATCAAAATATTTTTTTTATAATTACATATGCGCGAACAAATATTTTTATTGCTATTTTATTTAATACTTTCTATAAAATACTTTCCAATACCAGAACATTTACATATTATAACTATAACTGTTTTTTTTCAGGTAAAAATAAAACTGTAGTATTTAATACTTTTTTATAATATATATATATATATATATTATAAAAAAGTATTAAATATATATATATATATATGTATGCATGTGTAATATACATACATACATATGTATATTATACTTTTAACTTAAAAATGTAAACAATGATTAGTTCCTTTATCATTAAAATTAGTTTCAAGATTCTACTTTTTGAGAATACTGTGTTTGTGAACAAAACCAGTTATAATTCAATAATATATATTTTCAACCCCTGTATTTTTTTTATGAAAACAGTTACATAAATTTTAATTTAGTTATAAAAAAGCTGTGTAAAAGTAAAAAATGATAATGGTAGAATTAAAAAGCCATATAAACGTTTTAAACATGTATGAAGTCATAAAAAATCTTTCAATAATACTTATTAATCGCAGGTGTTTATAACAATAAAAATATACTTATACACACACACATATATATATATATATATATATATATATATATATATATATATATATATATATATAACTTAACGCAGGAAAGAAATATTTTTATTTTAAATAACACACTTTTCATATGCTTATATATGAAATATATTTGAGTAACGTTCATTGAATATATATATATATATATATTTAAATATTTTAATAAAAAATATTCCTATAGTAGAATTGTTATTTTTAATGTGAATTCAATTACAAGTTTTATTCAATGTGTTTAGAATACGCTGACTTAAATGTTAATTTAAATTTGAATTATATGTAAATAGACAAGGTAGTGTAATTTTGAGAATAAATTAAAATTTACTTAGATTTTAAAACTGTTGAGAAAATCTCAATTTGACCAAATCGTCTGAAAAATAAGAGGCAGAAAACTTGTCTTAATTTTATTATTCGATTTAAATGTTCAAGCGTTCTTTTTATTTTTCCGCACGTTCGGCTTTAAATCCTTTGTATAAGTCAAAACTTTTCTCTATGCATTCATTTAACACTATTGTGCCAAATATCAAAAAAAAGTTCGTAACTGAGGCGGAAACGTTATAACTGGTAGTCATTATGACACAGAAATGAAATAAAATGTGCATTAAAGTAACCTGAACGCATCAGCGGTTAGTAACGGCAGGGATTTTAATGAGGGTTCCATGTATGTTTTTTGTCATAGAATAAATCCTTATTAAAATTTGGCCTGTAAGCAATGTGGCGGTTTAACGAGGGTTGACAATGTTCCAGAATATTTTTTTATGTCGTAACGTTTTACATCAGCACAGTGTTTTTTTGAAAGATAAACTGTATATACCTATATCTTACTGAAAACCGATTGTTAATATTTAAAAAATATGTAAAATTATTGGATGTTTGTTATTCTGCGACCGAGGAAAATGGCTTCTATTGCAAAATTATGCTCTTTTTCATTTTTTAAACTTACTTTTTTTCAAATTATATATATATATATATATATATATATATATATATATATATATATATATATATATAAAGTATATTATTCATACAATCATGAAAATAAAACATTTAAAAGTTTGTTGCGGCATGCTCTTTAAAGAAGTTATTTACTAAAGCCATATATTTTTTTTATCAGAAATCAAATGATAGACATGTAATAAATATATATATATATATATATATATATATATATATATATATATATATATATATATATATATATATATATGAAGATTTTTTTACGAAAATATTATTTCCTAAGTAATACATCATTAATTTTTTATATTGGATTGGTAGAAAAATGTTTGCGTTTTATGACCTTTAAATTCATGTACATTTTTTAATTTAAGTAGTTCAGAACTGTTGGATGACTAAAGTCTAACTTTTGTGCAAGCTCTCGAATTATTGTGTGGTTCTGCTTCAACAAACGCCTTCAATTGATCGTTGTGAACTGAAGAAGAACGACCGCTACCTTCTTCATCTTCAAAGCTCTCGTCCACAGTACAAAATTTTTGGAATCACCATCACACTGCACGTTCCTTAACAGTATCCATACCAAAAGCATCGTTTAGTTTACGAGCAGTTTCTGCTGCTTTACCACCCGTTTTGAATTCATACGAAAAATTACCTTATTTGCTTCTTTTTCATTTTTAATTCAGTAGCTAATTTGAAGCGAAATTAATAATAGAATCAAAGTCGATGTTATCAAAATACAGACCGAAAAATGCATTTTAAAATTATATTAACATGAACACAATAAAATGATACTTAAAATGAAAGAGATTAAGATTAGAATTCAAATAAAAACCGCAATTATTTTCCTACCGACCGAATATATATATACATATATATGTATTTATATATAAACAATTTTTAATACCAAAAGCGTTCTGTTTTATTTTTTTAATAATACAGATTATGATCACAAAGGTAATTATAAAATAATTTTCGGTATAAATATTTATTCGCACAGATAATTTTAAAGATATTTTAACGACACAACCAGTACTCATCATTTTTTTCCTATATTTAGCTTTCATTAGAGTAATAGTTATTTATATAGACACTTGTGTTAATATTTGTTGGGTTTTTTCATATTTTTTGAAGTGTATTCATATATCAATGATAAGTGTTTTATGTTTTATTTAAACGTCTTAAGAGGATACTTGAAATGTGTTTGTTTTTTTTTTATTTTAAAAATATGAAATTCTCACCCGTGTCTATATTTAGATGTAAAATGTTAAGAGAAATCATGCAAAATGATCGTCATCAATTGGTTTTCGTGATGTAGAATCAAAATTGAAATGAGGTGAAAGAAAAAAAAACAGGTGTGATAGTTTAAAAACTTCCGAACTACATTACAAACATAGTCACGTTTGATTATGTTATCTACTTTAAATATCCGCTTAAAAATTGATAAAACCATTTCACTTAACATCGAAACTACTGATTATACAAACAATGTATGTGTTTAATATTGACACGGTAATTATATCTCATTTTACATATTACTGTTATTTATTGTACATAGTGAGTAGAATTTCAAATGTGAGACACGTATATTTGTGTATAAACTACCATGACATTCAACATGTCTAAAACGTAATGACTAAGAAGAACTAAGACTACAAATTTCAATTTGTATTTATTCATGAAATATTCTGTACACGTACGGATAAAAGTGTGGGCAAATGATGTTGTGAATTTGTTTACAAATGTTTCTATGTGAAAGTATTCGTTGTGTATGTTAAATAAGTTTTCATAAAAATTGAAAATTAAATAATTTGTAAATTTTGCACTGCAAGTACTTTTATTGAAAATATACTCAGTCGAAAATGTTTCAAGTTTTGTATAAATTAACGTAACGATTTTTTTTCAAGTCTCGTTTAATCCATACGGATATATAAATACAAAAATTTATACAATTTAATAATTTATAAATTTAAAATATTCTCCAATGTACAATTTAAATTATACGAATTTATAAATTTAACTTGATTATTTGCAAAATTAATTATATTTATCATTTGATCTAAAACTTTATGAATTACATATTCAAGAAAAATACACACAAGTGTGTATGTATATATATATATATATATATATATATATATATATATATATATATAAAATAAATATATAACAGCCCATTGAAAATTATACAATCTGAACCTTAAAAAAAGCATAAATATCATTAAAATATTTTTACATATAATTTTCGAATCAAAAAAAAATTGAAAATTTGATATTAACACGAAAGAAAATCAATGAAATATTAATGTAATATTTAAATGCGAGTTTCGTTTCGATGTGACTGTTTTAAAATTTAAAATAAGTTTCAAAGAGCACATGAACAGCATGGATTCAGAGTCTAGTTTATACAAATATATACTTCTTATATATATACATATATACATACATATATATATATATATATATATATATATATATATATATATATATATATATATAATTTGTTATTAAAATGTCGGTCTCTTGACAATGATTTATTGTTGGAAGAAATGACAGTTAACTATTCATTTTATTAAATTTATTTACTTATTATGTTTATTAACGTTGAAGCAATTTCTATATGTATATGTGTGTGTATGTATATATATATATATATATATACACTTGTGCGCGCACACACACATATAACAAACAAAAAATAATAACTTGTACAATGACTACCATTTAATTAATTTGCAACCAACAACATGCTCTCTGTTAATAGAAAAAAACATTTTCTCATTTTGATTGTTTCACTTTTAAGAAATCTGTATAGTTTGAGAATTGTTTTCTTTAAATTCAGTAGTTTATTTTTCGAGAACATGTTACAGGAACTGAAAACGAGTAACACCGTTTTTAGAACATAGGGTAAGCATTTTTTTGCCTTACTAAAATTATTTCGTTGTATCTTTTTGATTTATAACTAATTAACATTTTCGTTTAGGCGCCACACTTTAAATTGAATCAATCATAACTCTATTTAAAATTAAAATATTCTCTTGTCGTTTTAAGATTTTGAAGTTTCGACTTCAATATTTAAAAAAAAAACTGTATATCTTGGCCAAACAGTTGGCATGACCTCACAAAACAGTAGTTAACACGATGGTGTCCGAAAATCAGCATATTAAACGTTGCATACTTTCCGCATTCCAGTTGAAAAAAATGCTACCGAAGCTACGGGAATGATTTGTTCAGTTTTAGGGGAAGGTGTTGTGATGTATAAAACATCTAAACAATGCTGAAAAACAGTAGAAGAGGTCCGAAAATGTATCACAACTTCATCAACTAAAGCTCGTTATTTTTTGATAAGGGATTCGTCAGTTGCTCGACAGATGGAATCAAGTATTCAAAACAAAGGAGGATACTTTGAGTATTGAAATGCATTCCATTTTTTTTTAAATATTAATTTTTTATAAAAAAAGGTACCGGATTAATTTGTACACCTAAAATTTCCCACGGTTAAAAAATATGTTACTATTTTATTCTATTAAAATCTTGTTAATGTGACAATATAATAGTTTTTAAGATTAGCTGAAGTTTAAGGAATGTATATCGAATAATACAGAATAAATAAAATATTTTAGGAAAATTTTGTAACAAGTTGAATATTATGCTGTCCACTACTTAATGAACATTTTAATTTTATTTTCCAAACTTAGAATTTAAGCTACTTAGGAAATGTTTTCAAAAATTTTGTATATTTCTTCAAGATACATACATTCAGGTGTTTGTATGAACTTCGGTCGATTTTATTTTTCCACCATTTTTGTATGTAGTATACCTATCAATTGTAATTTGATAATAGTGTAGTTCAAACCCAAACAATTTATTATAGAGAGTTTAACGCTGTCGAGAATGTAGTAATAAGGTGTTACAGCTTTTACATTTTTCATGGTTTTCCCGAATATTTCTGGTGTTATAAGAACAATTTATGGTTGAATGTTGTCCTTAAGCTGTTGAATTATTACTGACTTGTTAGCGTAGACCATTTTTCCAAAGTGAAAGTCCCGGTGCAGCCAAATTAGATGAACGAGGTAGCAATCGATATGATTAAATTTTCAAATTATTCGGTTAGAAAATGCATCACATAAAATTTGTATCGTAGCGCGAGTTGTGTGTGATGTGACACATCCATGTTAAAACCACATGTGCTATAGACCTTGTTCATTCATTTCAGACACAAAGAAGTTTTCCAGCATCGGATGATATCGTTCACCAGTGACAGTATTTTTTTTTGTAAAAAGTGATTCAATAATGCTCCTAATCCAAATTGCACACCAAACAGTCACTCTATGAGGGTGAAGAGGTCGTTCGTGGATCAATCTTAGGTTTTCTGATCCCCAACAATGGCTGTTTTGTTTGTTTACACATTCACGCATATCGAAATTAGCTTCATCATTCATGATTACTTTTTTTTCAAAAAATGGGATCGTCAATATTGAACTGTAACATCTTTTTACTTAATTTTCGATGGCGTTAAACTTTTCACAATAATTTGCCTACGTCTGAACTATATTACTGGAAAATTACAACTCACACAGCTATACAACAAATAAAAGTAGCGCCTAAACAAAATCGTACGAAGTTTATTCAGATACCCCGTACTCGACTAAAAATATTCGATGATAATTGTCAAACGATTATTTTATATTTTCGACATATAGATGAAATTTATTTATTTTTGTTCATTTATTAATCTCTCTATTCAATCTTTTTTTTTAATCACGTGTGCTATTTATAAATAAACAACTCCCAAATATTGCAATCTCAAACTCTTTAATAGCTAGAGTTAGATTTTCTATGTATGGCATTGGTAAAGTATGCATGCTTTGAACCAGTATATTTGATCGAAAATACCATCTTTAAAGAAAAAAATCCTTTAAATGACTTCATACACGTCCTCATCGAAAACAAGCAAAATATATGGAGAAAAATCAATAGACTAAACACATCCGATGGCCAAACATGACCATATGAAAAAAACAACATTTTTTTGAAAGCTTTGATATTCGGTACTTTTCTCTCTACTTTTGTGAAATATTATACTGGTATTTATGTCTAGAACTTGTATCTATAAAAACATACATATTTTCGTATAATCTCTGAAATTATTTTTATGAAACAAGAATTTTAAAAATTGTTTTCACATATTCCAGTCTGAAGGTAAAAAAAATAATTACTGAAAAAATAGTTATTTTATTTTTTTATATAGTGCGCAGTGTATATATATATATTTATAACCTCACACACGCATACACACATAAAGAATTAGTGTGTGTGCTGTGTGTAGCCAAGTTCGATATTATTTCCATCTGTTCTCTAGTTTCTTGTTCTCTTCATGACATTACTTATGGTTATTGTTTTTATACGACCAAAGTGCTTGGATTCATGTCGAGGCATCGCCGTTAAGTACACAGGAGATATTGTTCCGGGGTGAATATTATAGAAAAATTCAACGTGAGATTTATAACCGTACTGTATTATATTCTGTAGGCGTATATTATTTAAAAACGTTAGTTTTTCTTGCGTTTTGTTTAAATAGTTTTATATGGCATTTCATATAAATGTAAAGAGCTCTTCACTCCATCGCTCTAAACACATATCAATATGTAAGTACATTATTTAAATATGCACATGTTACACAATACAGCTATATTAATATACTTGTCCTAAATGATTTTATAAATGCACATTCAACATTTGTTAGTTAGAAGTTTATTTATTTTAAACGATTTAACAGATGTAATTATTAGCACTCAAAATGTGAAAAAAAGTAAACGAATGTACTGTAAATTGAAACAAATCGTTCAGTTTGTTTGATCCGGACATCTAAAATGAAAACTGTGTACATCGGAATTGAATTCGAAAAACATTTTCAGGTTGTATGAGAACACAGTATTTAATATTCGTCGAATATTGGAATTTTTGGATTGAATTCATGGTTAAATTTTTGTATATGATACATGAAACGTGGTGATAGTAAACTAATCTGATGGTTTAGTATGATTTATTTGATCTATATTTACTGTAGAGTGAAATCTCTTTTAGTATTACAGATTTTTTTTTTGATTTAGAAAATATATTTCCATATTTTATGCAGTAGAATTGCGAAAGTCTGAATAATTAATTGTAGTATTATTATTAAACTAACGTATCTATTTTTCCAATTTCTGAAATTTGAACAATATGTGAATATAAAGGAAGAAGTAACATGTATAGTTTATTTTTATCAAATATGTGTCCATTCATATTTTAAAAGCAAGACATGTTTTTGTTAAGGATGATTGAATTGTTCGTTGATTAAAATAAATTTTCAGTGTGATAAAAACTCTCGAAATCTGAGGTCAAACTGGAGAAAAAAAATCAAGTTAAAGATATTTAAGTATTAGATACCTCAAATCAATGATTGGTTCGATTACTGCGCCTCTATTGTACTATCAGAATAGATAGTTTAATCTATTTTCGTTTCATTTTAACATTCAATCGTTTGTAATTCTAAAAATATAGTATTATAAATTATATGGAAGGTCGAGTAGAAAATTAATTAAACTAAAAATATATTTTTTATAGCCACGTATAATATGAATGTTCCTGAAAGGGATTCAAATGAAATAAAGTATAAGAGAATATTTTTCAAGAAAAACGACCTCTTGAAAATATATTGCATGTTTTATCTAAGGTAGATGCGCCTTTTAGTTCGCTTTTCTCTATTAGCAAAATGAAAAGATAACGTCAGTTTACATTTATATGACAGTGATTGAGGTTATATTCCTCAATTGAAATTTTATATGTAAAACGTAAGTTTGAATGCAGAAAAGAAAAAGTGAAACGTTTTTTTTTCAGTCAATTTTAGCGTAGAAATTGTTCAAAAAATTCTATATAGAGAACAAGATTAGTTTTATTGAAATATATTTACATATATTAATATGTAGTATGTTCAAAAAATTCTCATATAGGTCAGTGTATAGGTTTATATACGGATTTTGTATGTTTGTATAGTCAGTATTTTTTCTCAAAATTGTTAGGGGTTACGGTGGAAACGCGCTCATAGAAACAATTTTTTTTCGCGTATAGAAACATCGTTTTCAATCAAAATAAACCCGTTAGATGATTCTCCACGATTTTCAATCTTAAAAAATCGTGGATTTTGTTGGGAAGGAGCAAACGGAGCAACCAGGAGGAGAAATTTCACCCTGGCCCACCCCTGACTACGGGGGTCTTGAGTCGTAATACATTTTCGAACCTCTTTCATTGTTTTAGCATTTTTTGCATATTTTATGCGTTACATTTCCCCCAAACCTGAATAAATAATTTTAGCGGCTCGATAGAATTTTTTTTCAAATGGAATGTTAAAAGCATTCAATCTCTAATATATAGTTGTTAATATAGTTGTTTTTTTGAACACCATCGTGTTCACTGCTATTTTGTGAGGTTATGTCAACTGTCTGGTCAAGACAGTGTTTTTAAATGTTAAGGCCGGCACTTCAAAATCCTAAAACGACTAGAAAATATTTTAATTCAAAACAGAATTATGATTAAGTCAATTTGAAGCCATTGAAGTAATTTTTATACCTAATATATTCAGTTTTGTTTTCAAAACTGAAGATATCTGAAAAAGGAAACTGACTGAATAACAAATAAGAGATAAAGATTCTAACAGACGGAAGATTTTAATTGTAGTTCAGGAAAGAGACTACGAGTGTTCCAAATAGAAAAGAAACATCTGCTATGATATACTTTAATCGAGCAAGATTCTTCCGATGAGAAACATATTTAATAAAAATTCATAATTAAAATCATGCATTTTATATTACCTGTCTAGGAACATTTCGAACAGACCTTGCTATACAAAAAAGAACTGTGTATGTGTTCACACACGTGCGTTTATATGCGTGAGAATGATATTTTAAATTTTGGGCCATAGCCATATTCCGCAGGATTATTATTTTTGTCGTGATGATATAACAATTTAAATCGTCGAACAGTCCTTGCCGAATCTTTTATAGACTACAGGTCTATTTTAATTCGTACGTTTATTCTACGTAGACTAATTCGTAGTAACTTGTTTACCTTTCTCTCTCTGTATATATATATATATATATATATATATATATATATATATATATATATATATGTATGTATGTATGTATAATGAAAGTATATATCAAAACTTGCAATTAGTGTTCAAAATAGATTAAACAAGTTCTACACGACAAACTTAACACAAAACTTTCAGTTTCAAAGCGGACAGTTTTTGAGAAACACAATAAAGACGAAACAGATGCAAATAAAGTGACAGATGCGTCGTAATGTCATAATTACAATAGTGCTTGTATTGTTTTCGCACGACGTTTTATAATTATGAAATATTGTATTTTTATGAAACACAATAAAGCGTTGTATACGCGAAATAAATTGCAGAGAATGTTTTGAAATGACAACTTGTCGCAATCGTACCTTTGAATCGTTTTGTTTGTAGCATTTTCGTCGAGTAGATGTACCGGAAGTTCATTTCATTTAACCAAAATTGATATGAAAACATGAATGTTTACAAAAAACAATTCCATACACATTTGTGTTTGTGCAGTAATTGAAATGCTTATTTTTTTTGCTTCAGTAATTCATTGAAATGAAATACAATATGTTAAATAATTCGAGAAGAAAGAAAATAAATAAAAAGTGTGTAAGAAATATTATTCTGCGTACGAAATAAATGTTTCGAGTGTATTGCAGTGTTCCCTGCGAACGGACTGATCTAATTTATTGATTACATTTGTTCTAATTTTACTCGACACATCAAACAGAATTTTTTTCAGAATTCTTTTATTAGATACATCGTAGTTTAGATTCAATGTTTTAAATATGTTCTAGAAATGCTCTATACTAGAGTTAGCTTTTTAATATTTGATAATATAGCTGCGCCTATTACTAGATTTATTTAAAAAAATATATTTTAACTTTATATGTCTAATAGATTTATAGTTTGTAAAATATCAGAAAATTACATTTTAGGAGTTTTAATGAAATAATTTTAATGAAATATTAACAATCGATTGATCTGAAACGGGTGGATTTTGTAAAAGATTTAATTATATTATAGAGAACTGCGGGATTTGAGATATCCTCACTGACACATGAATGTTAATGACAACTGGTAAAGCAGAAAAACACAAATTGTCTAGTAATGTTGATTATTTTTTTCTTTACACGATCACTGATCGAGCAATCATTTTAATGGTTAATACAATCAAAATTAAAATCATAGTTGATATAAAAACTCATTTATTGTATTGAAGAAAATATGAAATAACGAACAGAAATAATTATTTACATAAAAATCGAAACCATTAGTAAGCACGATGAAAAAAGGAATGAACGAAATGAACTGAAATGATATCTAAATAAATACACGTTTTTTAATTTATAATATAATCTGTACATTTTACAGTCGACGGATACGATCGTACATTTTAATATAATCCTGTCTGTCAGTAGCAGTCAATGATGGACAGGGATTGAAAAACGATTAAGTTTTTAATACTTGTTCACTCTTATAGGGCGCCATTAATTTCACGACTTCGAAATTTAATTACTCTTTTTATTTTCGCTAATATCTTTTTTTGCTTATTTTAAAAATTATTAATACTTAAATAACATATTATATAAACATTTTGTAAAACTTTAAAATATTCGAATACTGTCTTTTTTTAAAATATAAGAATATATTTATTTTTAAATAGTGAAAGGCTTTTTTTACATACATATTGATTTGTATAATGTGAATTAAAATTTTACATTAAGTGTAAAAATTAATTAAACGTGACAGATGTAATATTATTCAACTAATTTCTGTTTTATTGCCATTAAATTGTTGAGTACTACATACATTTGTATTAAACGTCTATTAGTATTTGGATATGGTTTCAATGTTTATGACGGTTTAAACATGAAAAGCTAAGATTGGATCCCTATAATTTAAGGACCAGGTGTTACTCATGTTGGCGTATATCCAAAGACAACTCGTCTGTATACACGTTATAGATATCTAAAAAAACAACTCGATTTCCGTTTTTATTTTGATATGGTTAAGTATTATATAGGCTGATTCAATTTAGGCATCCATATGAAACTATTAGAAAATATCGTAAAAATTAAAAAATCATGTTATCTTTTAATTTTTATGATTTTTTCAATACTTTCATGCAGACGCCTAAATTGAATCAGCCTATATACAAAACAGTTGTGGTTAAGTAGCTAGAATGGTGATAAATGTGTCACGAATTCGATTTGACCTCATAGTACATATTATTTATTAAAAAAAAACAATTATCTCGAATTAGTGGAGCATTCAGGGAATCGTATAAAAAATATATGAGAAAGAGTGTATCAAAAATGTAAACATTTATTTTTCATATAATTTTATCTTTTCTTTTTTAGTAGATTTACTAGAGTTCATACTTGTATAGAAAAAAAATGTTAACAGCAATAACAGTATCCATTCATTACTATCAATTATTAGAAATAAGGATTTTTTTCATTCATAATTGTTAAAAATTCCATAAAATAGTGATAAATAGGTTATCAGTGAGATCTTTTTTAAGTAAAAAAAAGTAAATATTTTTTGATAATTTTATGAACTGAGATAGTTAGTTGCATCCGTCATCGTTCAGAGATAATATGAAGTATATATTTCAACAATAAACGCATTATCAACTTTCAAAGAGTTAATGTAAATATAGATATAATCTTTTATATGTAGTATTAGATATACAATACAGATATTTAATACTGATATTTCATATTAAAGTAAACAATTCTTTATAACTACACTTATAATAAATAATTATGTTCATCTACTTTACAATGAATTATGTTGCCTTAAGCCTTAGCAAACCTAATTCTTTTTCAATTTTCTTTCCAATAACTCCATATTATTCTCTTAGAAATTATCGTCCCAGTGATTTTGTAACACAAACAATCATGTACCTAAACATTTCAAGGACTTTTTTGTTACAAAAAGGGTTATATATATATATATATATATATATATATATATATATGTATGTATATATGTGTGTGTGTGTGTATTTTCTATCTAAGTGAAAAAAGATTATGAAACATAAAACATACTTAAACTAGCAACTTAAAAATGTTGAGTGTGACTCGATAAAGCAGTTCAAAGGATTAATAAGAAGTTTTCTATGAATAGTTAATATCAATAGATAATAAGTAATTAGTAATTAACAATAAATATTATTTTTTTAAACTGTTACTGTTAATTATTTATTGATTAAATAGATATCACAATAGACATATAATGATAGCAGTTCAATAATATTACATTTTAAGAATGAATAGAAAAACGAAAAATTTAGCTATATTGCGTTTTTTGAAATTCGACGATTAATCATTTTATTAAAATTCTGAAATCTTTTAATGGAGAAGTAGTTGTAAATTTCCTATTTATCGAATTAGAATTATAACAAGAAATATTTGGACAGGCAGCAAAAAAAATATCTATTTTTAAATCGAAACGATTATAGACTCTTTTATTTATATACTTGGCGTACAAATTAATAAAAACGTATGTTTTGTAAGTGATCTAATAAATTTTGTAAACAAGGAATAACATTCGTGTAATCGGAATAAAGTATCTCTGTTTCATAATAAATAAGTGTATCTTTTTATAATTTCTTTCAGTAGTGTTGTTTTTGTAGGAAAAATTCAATTTATCATTGGTTGAAGGATGTATGGGTTGCTGCATGTATAAAAATTGTATAGTTTTTTTTTTAATTTTAAAAATTGTAAATTTTCAAATCAATTGACTGCATAGTCGAAGAAAAATTATAATTTGAATTTTCAATAGTTTTATACGTGATCTTAATATAAAATGTAGTATTTTAAAATCGTACAGAGAAAGATATCGAAGAAATAGTACAAGTTGTTTCAATTGTGTATGTGTGTCAGGTATGAACTCAAGAACGTGTCTGTAAAAATGGATTAAGATAATTACATTATTGTTGTATGATTTAATTATAAATCAACGAAATTTTTCTTGTATATACAGTCCACAAATTGATCGATTGTGGAAGTGCAGTAACATTAGAGACAGCTGAAAGGATAAAATTAAACCGATTTTCTCTAAGATGTGTACCCCATTTTTCCTCTTTTTGCTCTATCTGTGGTACCTACTTGTTCTTTATTCTTATATTGTGTATAGCAGTAATCTTATCAATTAAATATTCCTAAAATGTCACTTTAATAAAATTAGTCATTTTTTATAAATATAGCATTCGTTATACTTTTTTTATTTATATTTGTTATTTATTAGTGTATACTAATAAATATTGTTATTTGCATTAAAATATTTCATCGAGTCTAATTCATAACATATTCGCATAAAAATGTACTTTCATAAATAATAAATTTTGTAAAAAATATCTACAGAAAAAATGAAATTTAAGTTTAATATTTAAAAAAATGTAGATGTTTACCATTTTCAAATTTTGATTGGTTTGTTAGATATGAAATGCTCAATACACGATTTCCTTTCAATGAACAAAATATAGACTTTCATTCAAATGTAGAACAATAGTATAAACGTGTGTATTTTGTGAGAGTATATACTATCTTAAATAAGATTAAAAACGATTCGATGAGAGTTACCTTCTATTTTTCATCTGTGAGGAATTTTGGTTAGGGAATATCACGGATTAGATTGACACACAAACAAATTGAACACTGTAGAACGATTGTAGTGTTAATAATAAATCACTTGTGATAATTAATGATAACTGTCAGTGAATTTCTGCATGGAATGATACATTTGATAGAAATTGTCACATTTTAATGTATCACGTATCCACTCCATCATCAATCATTCTATATTTTTTAATCACTCCTGTCATTACACTCCCACCGATGTGCATTTACAAGAAATGAAACTATGTCATTAAACAAATACGCTCTTAGAATTTATACAGCGCGGACTGGTGTGGAACGATATAACAATTGCTATACGATGCGAATCAACATTGAAACCAATTACGCACACTTGTCACATAGTCGATTATGTAAAATCGCGGTTCGCCATTGCATGTCAACTCGACAGGCCGGTCAACAGCAGTGGCTCGTTCTAAGAGCAAAAGCGTATAATATACAGCCAGTTTGGACGAGTGTAACTCGTGGGGCACGTGCAGTCCCAATCTTGTATAAAGAACAAGAGACCATACGTTTATCACCACCGTACGGCCGTGACATGACTAAGTAGTTTGTTTTATTTCACTGATATGTGAGATGATGTATACCCTTGAGAATATTAAACAGGTCGCGCGAAAATGTTTGGAAAACAGACATGTCGGTTTTTATCATTCCTTCTTTATTTTTTTTTATTTTTTTGTACTACACAACTATTTATTTCTGACACGTACATCGATTTATAATAATAAAACGTATTCTAACACTGTATCTATTTATGAAGATATATACAAATGTTGTTTTTGAAATTGCATACAGCTGTTTCGAAACATTTCGTTGCAAATATATATAAATTAATATATATATATATATATATATATATATATATATATATATATATTAATTTATTCAGATAATAAACTAATAATGTCTTTCCAATGATAACTATGCATTTCAATTAATTTATTTTTACAGAATAAATTAAAATTAAAAAAAAACATAAAATAATTATAAAGTTTGATACAAGAAATATTTTTGTGACTTTGCTTCCTTTCTAAAGAACTACTTTCCGAAAAACCATATAACAAGGATGAGCAACTTCTTCGATAATAAGAGCCACATATAATACTTTTCATATAATATAATATTTTTAATGTTCAAGAGCCACAGAAAATATTATTTTAAAATTACGTTGGTAGAAAAATAATTGCAGTTTGTGATCTTTAAATTCATATACAAACCCGCAATGATTTTCCTACCGACCTAATATAAATAATAAAAAATATAACTATATAGTAGTCTTACCAAAGCAGAATGTGTTTAATCTTTACTCGTTGAAGACTTTGATTGAGTCTTCATTTTTGCAGTTACAAGTTACTGAGATTGTATTAAAACTTACATTAAAACGAAAAATGGCAGTGAAATCAAATATTGTCTCAGGAGCCGTAAAAAAATAGCTTTAGGAGCCGCAGATTGCCACCGTTGACATATATTTTTCTTTATAAAAATATATCATAATTGATTAACATATTTTAATAAAAAATAAGATATGTGATGTGTAAATGTCTTCATAAAAGCGCATTCTAATACAGTTGTGAATTACAATATTGTATTGTCAACAATGTTTATCTATAAATTAATAAAATAAAAACGTGTATTAACATATATATATATATATATATATATATATATATATATATATATATATATATATATATATATATATATATGAGAGTACATTAAGATATTGAGGATTAAGTATTTATTACAAGGGTTTCGATATAAATAATATTTATATTTCTATTTAATTCAAAAATAATTTTCTTTTTTCTAAAAGAAGTAGCAAGACTGAACATTTTCAGAAAAGTCGAAAGAAAAATTATAGTTCATTTTTTTAACTTCAGAAAAATAATTAGTCATTAAATATGCAAGGAATACAAACAGGAAAGTAATTTAAAAAAAATACATAAGGAAAAGAAATATTTTAATCTACATTTTTTCAATACCGAGTAATCGGTAAATACATCAAGATCAGAATCAATATTTGTATTGAAAAATATGTCTGGTAAAAAAAGGATTTTTTTCTGGAAATTTTCTTTTAATCATTGTCTAATGCGTGTATATATATATATATATGTTTTCCAGTATTTAATTCATTTTGTTATAAAAGAAAGAAAGAAAAAGATATGTTAGAAAATCGTATTTTTATTCGGTTCTGTAAATGCCTAACTGGTGAGCATTTATATTTTATGTTAATAATTACCTTCCTTGTTATCACTACTTTATGACTGAATATGTATGTCATAATCTTGAGTAAATATTTAGTCTATATGTTTAAAATTCATAATTTAAACTGATTTTTTTTATTTACATGTAAATGATATTTCATGTCTATTACTAAAATTTATTTCTTGACTTTGCGGCTTTGAAAATCTTTTAATTTACGAAAAATATTTCATATATAAATTCAAAAATGTATATTTTTATACAAATACACACACACATACATATATATATATATATATATATATATATATATATTAGTATTTGTGTCCAATATTTGTTTGAAACGATGTAAAATCTTTTCAGTACTGATTTTCAACTGAAAGAAAACAGCGACGACTAAAAAAAATCGACACTGAAGGTCGACAGCTTTAAATAGAACAAAATTGTACTGGAAAGCTTGCACATGACAAATGAAAGGATTAAAAGATTCACAATACGTAAATATTTACATGATAAAACGAATTACTGAAGCTCATGTACGCACATAAACAGAACGTGGTTTATTTATTTGGGATTTCGAGGCACATCAGCGTCAAAGGCTATTGCGCCTAGTGTTCTTCTTTTGTTTATTGTTTATTCTGCGAATCAACTAAGAAGCGTACAGAATTGCGCAACCCGTTTCGTAACCGGAATAATGTATTGAAGAAGATTTCGAGCTGAAGTTAGGTCCTTGATGAAAATCATATCGTCCCCTAGAAAATGAATTTCGGTTCTACATTCAACGATTATTATTTAAATTAACATTTTACGGTTTATAAAGGCTTGAATGTGAATACGTTTAATCAATATGTTACAAGCATACTTTTAAAAGTCAATTTTCAAACAGCTAACGTTAAGTTTCGAAATGTTAACTAGATGCGAACATTTCGTCACTGAACTGTGAACTAAATAAAGCTCTTTTTCGTTCTGGGAAACTGTGCTGCTCCAACGTCATTCGACTGTGATTATAACGCTTGACTTATCATCTATTAGTTTTTGAACGTCTAATGATACTTTTTTGCCTTATTGATTATACATTCAACGTGTTATATTTTTATAACCTGTCAGTTTCATATCTATAATTAAACAAGAGTTTATTAAACATGCATGGAGGAAAAATACGGTGTTGCTTTATATACAAGGAAAAATCTAGCAAAATGTCGCATATAATGCTTGTCTGTTATGATTAAATAAGCATATTGTAACATACCACAACAACAAGATTGCAGAAAAAATTGTATTATTTTTGATAAGAAATGATAATTATCGTACTTTTCAACGATTATTTGTTACTGAAAGTTGAAAGTAAATATTTCACTTTAAAAAATTACTGAAAATGACACTTGATAATGAATAAATCGATGTTTTCTTGTTATTCTATTATTAATATTTTTATTACATGGCAACACTACGATATGAGATAATACAGATAACTGAAGTAATTCGAACTAAAATCTTGATAAATTATATTAACATACTATTTCATTTATACTCAATTTATACGAATATTAAAAATATTAAATTGGTAGGGAAATAATTTCGGGTTTTGTTCTCTGAATTCTAACCTTATTTTTTCAATGGGAGTGTAATTTCGTCGTGTTCACCTTAATATCATTTTAAAGTGCATTTTTCTGTATTCTGCTGGTCTGTATTCTGCTGGTAACATCGACTTTGGTTTTATTATTAATTTTGCTTCAAATTGGGCTACTGAATTAAAGATAGAAATGAAGAAAATCAGAACAATTTTTTATATGAGTTCAAAATAGGTGGTAAGACAGCAGAAACTTCATAAAATAAACAATGCTTTTGGTGTGTGTACTGTTAAGGAATGGTGGTGCAATGGTGGTTCCAAAAAATTCGTGCTGGGGACGAGAGTCTTGAAGATTAAGAAGATCGCGGACGTACTTTTTCAGTTAATAACGACCAACTGAATGCGTTAGTTAAATCAAAATCAGACACAATTCGAGAGCTTGCACACAAGTTAGGCGTTAGTCGTCCAACAGTTCTGGACCACTTAAAACCACGTAAATTAAAAAGTATAAATAAATTTGAAGGTCATAGACAATAATTATTTTTCTACCAACCTAATAACGACATGATTGTTTTCGAGACTTATAAAATTTAATACATTTTATTACTTCATTTTCATCTCAATTTACAAAAATTTACAAAATAGATAAATTAAAAGTTACGAAAAAAAATGATATTTAAAACAATATGATATTTTTTTTATGTGAAAGATGTGTTTGACGCATCAATGTAAAATGAGTTTAACCCTTATCACTCCAAGAATATTATAGCATGCTTGTTAGCTAACTCTAAACAAGTTTTTTTTTTTAATTTTAACGTGCTGAGAAAAGAGGATACATCATTTTTATAAGGTAGTTGTTTATTAGTAAGAATATTTATAAATTTTGTATAAGCACAGGTACCAAAAGCGAAAGAAATGAATTCATACTTTACAATTTTTTATAAATTTTTTTTTAATATTTTGTAAGTTAGTTTGAAAAGGAATTTTCACTGTGATTTGCTTAAAAATATAAAAACTATTTATTATTATTATATCTAATTCATTTTTATATACTTCTTTTGTATGGTATTGAAGAAAAGTTTACTATTGCTACTATCCCCATCACTGCTATCACTTTTTAAGTCTTCAACATAAAATTTATCATCGATACTGTCTGTTTCTATATTCATTTTTACACAGTTTTTTATATAAAATATTACATATATTAGGAAAAACGTTTGAAATAAATTAAATAAAATTGAAAAAAATACTCGAAAATGACTGAAGATGTTTTTAGAGGAACAATGTATGAACTGCGTTGGCTAATAGAGAAAAACAAAAAAACCGTTAAAACGCAAATATCCTGGAAGCAGTACTTCCGGAGTGATGAGGGTCAATCATCAAAATATTCACTTATTTTGTGAAATATTCATTTTAAAATTCACACATTTCATTTTTAATTAACTAGAATTTTGTCAATATTTGTCGAACTGAAAACATACACGAAATAAAAGAAAGTTCGTTAAACATGCTGGTCGCCGCAATATTAAACATGAAACTATGTATTCCTGTGAAAGGTCATGTGAATTTCAACGGTTAGTTAAACGCAGTTTGTAGTATAAACGAGTTTCCATACTTATTGAAATATTGTATTTGAATGAATAAATGTGTATGTAAATTATATATAAAGCTGCTTTTATACGACTGGTTGTACTGTTCGGTTGCAATCGGTATTATTACGTATGAAAACCACGATTTAATGTGTTATTGAAATTGTGCGGTTACAAATGCTCATGCGAAACTATTCTTGGCTTAGGTAAATTATTCGTAAGACGATCATTATTCCGCTTGAAGCCGTAACGTTGCAAATTGAAAACCACGTTTCAAATTAAAGCGTGCGTACAAATACCTTATAAAATTTTATTTATATAAACACGGATGTATGCAAGTGTATTACAGATAATGAGAATTACTGCTCTTGAGATAACAGTTACAAATATTAAAATAAAAATATCGAAGAAATACAGTCTAGAAATACAGGTGTCTGTTTTTACAATTTATTTCTTTTTTTTTTAATAATACAACATTTCTAAATACCAGGAATGAAAAATAAACTAATGCTACTGTTTTCTACAAATCCATAACTATTTAATGTAAGAATTTAATTTTTATATATTTTAATTTCAAATTATATATATATATATATATATATATATATATATATATATATATACATACATATAACGACATTTTTCGAAAAGAAAAAATTAAATAATAATTGAATATTGATTTCCAATATTTAATTGCAAAAATAATTTTAAAATTGTAATTTTTAATATTAAAGTTCGTGTCAGTGTATGAGACTGACAACGAACGCTTTTTAGAAATATAATTAAAAATAAACTATTAGAAAAAATATATATATCTTTAATCATAAGAAAATACATGTATCTATAAGAAAAATACTGTAATGAATTTATGAGATGTGAGTTGTAGAATTTTTTGCTAATCTGAGAAACTGGGAAAAGACGTTTAAAAAAATGTGTAAATAGGAAAATATAAAATTAAAATCGATTCATTCCATCATACATTGTGAAAGAGACTGAAGTTAAAACATTTTTCACTTGCCAGAAAGTAAAATTGACTTATCTTTCATAAATCTTGTTCTCTAGACTTAATGCATGTATATCAGCTCATATTACTTTCATTATAAACTTAAAACTTTTGTACACTTACAAAAAATCTATAACCTTAATTTGTAATATCTATAAGACAATTAAGAAAAAAAAACGATAAGGCTGTCTTTGCCAAGTTCTAAAGATATCTGCTGTAACATTAAGGTGTCTTTTTTTAGAAACTTTATATTTTATTATACCAGTCGACTTTTTAGCAAGTACATTCAATAATATATTGGGAGATGGAACGCTTTTTTATTCTGAATACTAGTGAAAATGAAGCGGTTTTTACTAGTATGAATAAATTTTAGCAGTCGAATATGTGAGGAATGAATTTTTTAGTTAATCAAAATGTTATTTTTTAATTTAATTATCTCTAAACACATAAGTTTTTAAATTGGAACGAAACGTTTTTATCTGCAAATAACTATTACTCATCAATAGTGTTCTAGGATTAAATAAAGTAATTAAATTTATGCAAAATAATTCAGTGCATCTACTGTAAAATAAATTAAAATAAAAACAATTACAATGGTACAATACAATTTACAAATAATGCAACAGTTTTGCAAATACATTGTCTTCCGTACACTGACTGTACTTTTTATCAAACTATTTTAATAAGGACTAAATACTTTACAAATATCTCAAGGTCAACTAATGCACTCATTTTATGTTAAAAAATGTATAATAGAAATGAAGTCCGTTTCGACGGTTTTATATGTCAACAATGAAATAAATGATGTAATATATTTATAAAAATATGTACGACAAAATTAATGGCCGAATAATGATGTCACTGAATGATATGAATATACCATTTCCATTAGCATTTATCAGTATGCGTTATTAACAAAGAACATGCCTTTTATTCTGACAGGTACGTTGAACACAATGAGAATAAAGATGTACATTAATTCGTATCACGTATAGTGAAAGTCCATTCTTCAGTATATTGCATAGCAATACTCGAGGCGACATATTATATTGAGACTTTGACGTCATCGGAAGTTATTGTTTGTTTGGACTTTCGTATTGTTATGTACTAGCCATTTTCATAACGAACAAATATCTCAAGGAATACATATTTCAATTATATATATATATATATATATATATATATATATACACACACATATATACAATATGTATGTATGTACATAATTATATTTATATATACAGAATCTGATAGTAATATACAGTCATACTATCATATTATTCTTATACGATAAAGAAATATTCAATGTACTTCTTTTCTTATTACACGGATATTCAATTTTAATTTATTCATATAACCATTTAGTAATTCATTAATGACACAACGAAAGCACAAAAAACTGATTTATACCACATTTGATATTCATATTCCAACAGTGTTATTTTTGGAAAATTAAAAAATAAATTAGTAATGGTAACGGGTACACAAAAAGGCATTTTTATCTGCTTTTGAGCTGTAAAAATGATACGCCACCATCGTCGAAATATGCGATTTGTAGACATTGAGTGAATTATTATTATTTAATATAACCTTGCAAGTAATGAGACTCTTACACTGTAGTTTTTTGGTATAATAATTACATTTATAAAAATAATTACGAGGTCGGTTTGAAAAGTAACGTGATTCGATATGAGAGACAACAGGTTCAGTTTCAAAGTGTACTTTATTTTTCCACATAATCTCCAGGAGCAGACACTACGCCTATCTTGCAGAAAGTTTTTTTCATGCGCAGTTCAATGTGTAAAATGGAATGGATTCGCTCAGTTAAGATGCTTATCACCTCTGCTATCTCGTTCACTTTCACTCGCCGATCGGATAAAACCATATCGTGGTTTTTATCGATGATTTCTGACAAGGCAGCTGTTCTCTGGCCTCCTGAGCGTGGTGCATTTTCGCTGTTCGTTCTGCCACATTTAAATTCATTCACCCAAAGTCGAACGGTTTCGTAGGAAAGACAATATTCACTCAGTGTAGGAAAAATCCTCACATGTTTGTTCATATTTTTTTTTCCAAAAAAAAACCGATTTGAATCATATATCGAATTCCGATTTTATCCATTTTGCACTTTCGTGCGAAACGCTTATGTTGAAACAACTGTCAAACGAAGAATTAATGGACTTCAACTTCACATGCGTTAATAAAAGGGACAGAACTATATGAAAACATACATAGATGTTCCTCTCTCACTCAGTGAGTGCACGAATTAAGTTATTCTTCAAATCGTCCTCATAGAAATCTTAAAAAGAAATTTATCAAAAGAAAATATAAATAATACAGGATAAAAATATAAAAAGTAAATATACTAAGAGCTTTCGTGAGTAAAGGCCTTTTTGGAAAAACTAGAATATTTATTTCTTAAAATTTTTTATATATTTTTTAAATAACAACTTATTACCGAAGGTGTACTTATAATCAAAAATTTAAAAATATGGCTAATTTTTCTATTATAATATCAGTTCATTTATAGTTATTTATATAATAAAAAAGTACTTAAAAAAATGCTCGTACATGTAAATTGTTTAATGTCAAAATATGTTAGAATCAAAAAATTAACAGTTCTTGTTTTTTTTATAATAAATTTAATTTTCTCGGAAAAAACAACTGTCCAATAAGAGCTTATTACATTTTCTGAATTTAATAATCACTCGTTCTTTCTTACGTGAAGTCCATACATGAAATAAAATAAGCACAAGTGAAATTACATAATTCCCTTAAGAATTTTTATGAATCCTCTTGTAAGGAAATATCCTTTCAAGAGACGCATACAACAATCACTACTTATAAAGGATACAAGGACCATTTATCTCAGGCGGTCTGACCTTAATTGCATTTACGTGAAGGTAGTGACAACGGCACGCACTCTTTTGTGGTCATTTAGACATTTATATTTCGTTCCTCTTATCTTACACACACACATACATACATATATATATATATATATATATATATATATAATATATACACATAGGCAGAGTGTCAATAATGGATGTAATCCTTTTCCTAAACACTTATTTTGTATAAAATAATAAAATATTTTGTAATTAATTTTATAACAATCGCAGAAAAAAAACAGGAATAATAATAAATCATATTAAAACAAAGTGTATTTTCAGGTTTTTCTTTATAAATTTTGATTAAATTGACATCTTTCTTTATAATTTGTAGTGAAAGAACTAGTTTTCTACGGAAAAATGTTTTATTCAGCATTGAAAAATTTAAACAAAGAAAATAAAACTTCAACAGCAGCTCATAGTAGCTGGTATAGAGAAATACAACACTTCAAAAAATCATTGTGCTTTGTTTAAATTGTATTTATGGTTTACCCTCCATTGTATTAGGTTGGTAAGAAAATAATCGCGGTTTATAATCTTCAAATTCATATAAATTTTCCTCTTTTCTGATTTTCCTAGCTATTTTAAATTATATCAATATATTTTGTACATTAAAAGACTGAGATAAAAACAAAATCAGTTACAATTGAAAACAATTTTTTCGGACTTAACCGTTTCTAATAAATAAATGTTATATATATATATATATATATATATATATATATAACATTAAATTATAAATTATTATGCGTTACAATAAAGAAAAATAACAATATTTATAAATACGTCACAAAAATAAATAAAATTCAATATTTTAAGACAATCTTTATTATATAAACTGTAATTCATTTATTTTTGCTACAGAAAAATAAGTAATTAAATAATATATTTTTACATCAGACATTTATATTATAAACGTATACAAAAATATTAAATTACATTATAAAGCAATCTTGAACAGCTATATTGTGTTTTTTATATTCAAGTTTATCTTATAATAACTTGTTTATGATTTCCAATAGAAAATTAAATTGTAGATTACTTTTTATCGACTGTTTACTACCAGCTTATATATATATATATATATATATATATATATATATATATATATATATATATATATATATATATATATGTAACACTGTAGAAACTTGTTTACCTTTTGTTGTTTATGAATTTATATGACTGATATTACAAAATGGCTGTATGAGCACCTTAACGACATTAGTGTACATTACCCGGCATTAATAGCTGCTCTGTACTTGGTTCAAATTAGATTAATTTAAATTCATGAAATCTGCAAATAAAATATGAACTGTTTCCATGAAATTTCATATTAAATAGTTTCAACTTGGATGGAAGTGTATAAGGAACTTGTAAAGATACAAATATTGTAATTGTTATTAAGCTCTGATGCTGTATTTGTATTAATGAAACAATATTTGAAATTGAAAACCATGTAACTGTCAATTTGAATAGATATTTTGGTAAATGAATTAATTTTGTGGTTGTTGATAAATTTATTTTGCGTTTGAAAGTTTTTCAAATATTGACAGTTTTTTAAAGATAGTTATTTTGAATGATTAAAATTTGATTTTAATATTTTCAAATATTTTCCATGAAAGATAATCATATATATATATATATATATATATATATATATATATATATATATATATAATATTTTTAATGATATCTTGGCATTTTTTATCCGTATTTTGAATTCTTTGTGAGAGGGGGTGAGAGTAATTCCACGATATTCTTTCTGTTGTTACAGTGACTGAAAAGAAATTTTGTGTTTGTTGGTATAAGCGGTTTTATATGTAATAAAACCAATCTTTGTTCAAGTTAGAACAATTTTAAAAATAGGTTATTATTTGACTATTGAAAAAACACATTTCTTGATTGGTAAATAGTATAGAGTGTAAAAGTAAACAAGAAACGATTGTTTTTTAAAAAAATCCAAACTTTCTAAGAAATTACATTTCATAAAAATTGCAGTAAATTAATTTACAAATTGTTAAATGAAAAAAATGATTTTTTTGAAAAAAGGACCTTTTATACTTCCAGAAATTTTTTTCTTAAAAATGTAAACTCTGCATAATTTAATGTTCAGATACTTTTTCAGACTTACATTTTTGTATTATATCTTTACTTATTTGTGATTTATTAGTTTAAAATTATATATATATATATATATATATATATATATATATATACATAGATATACAGACGTATTACTATATAAGTTTCAAAGAAATTAATTTTCTTATCTAATCTTTTGTAATGTCCAAATGATTATATTTTGATTTATATCATCTTAGTCCAGTTTCATACAATAAAATTAAAAACACAATTCGAACAATGTAACATGTTTTTAATTATTTCTTATTATTTTCAGGCGAATCATGCCGTAACCAGGAAATGAACTTTTTACTAACAACTAAATGGTAAGAACACATACATTTTTTTCAAATAATAAAACAATACATACTTTCCAGAAACATTCCGAAAATAGAGAAATGTTTGCCCGAAACTAAGTTACGGTATTGTTCGTGGAGTAGTAATTTAGCTCCGTTCAAGTTTAATATTATTTGTGTATTTGTCAGAGATGCTGCTTGTCTCTTGACACTCCACTGATTCATTACTGTCACAACTCAGATTAAAATACGTATTCATGTTTGGTACGTTATATATATATATATGTATATATGAGTGTGTGTGTGTATGTATATCTTGAGATTTGTTACTTCTTATGACGTGTTTTAAAGTATAGATGAAAATAGATGAGGCAATGTTTATGCTTTGCTGAACTTTAACGAGTGTTATGATATCTTTTTTGATTTATTATTTGAGTATTATAAGTTGCAAACATTAAAATAAAGTAATATGTATTAACAACATTATGATTTATTAAGATATAAAATAGAAAATCAAATAATTTAAAGTTTTTCAGTTATTTATGTTAATAAATTCAAATCACAAGTCAGATTAAAATATATAAAATAACTACACTTTTATTTGAAAATAGATTAATTTTAGTTTGATTAACAAAGCTAGGAAATATTATTTTATTTTTCAAAGCAGTTTTTCAGATTCATTTTTAAACACAAGTTTCATAAATTTTTAAATATTCTATGTGTTCAAATATTTCAATATATTTTGTATTTTTTATCACCGAGTATGTAAAACAAATACATTTAAAAAAATGATTCGTTCGATTTGTTTTATTCTCAGTGAAAATTCTTTTGATCGTAAGAAATAACTAGTCACTGAAATATTTTGAATATTTTTTTCATTAGCGCGCTTCGCACCCTGCTTGCAGTGCTTGCCACCCTCCCCGGAGGCAGCTTTGCTCCCCGCTCGTTAATGCTTGCTTTTCCCTAACAAATAACAGAAATTAAATTATACGCACAAATAATATGTGTAAAATCGTAAAATGTTTATTGGAAAAGCTTATAAAAATTAACAACAAAATACAATGTTAAAGTGTGTAACAATTTTTTACTCTAAAGCTTCAGTGAATAGTATATTTTAATTAAATTTCTTATCAATTTCACACTGAAATCGTATATCCTCTTTCGTTGAGAGAGTTACACACGTGTAACTGATGTCAACCAATCAGCACAAAAACCACGAAATGTTCATGAACCAATTCAGAACTCGATAAACAAGCATTTACCGACGATGACAACAACAGGACTGATTTTTAATTATAGAAAAGATAAATTGCAATGAAAAAATATCTCATTAAATATACAGGTTAACTGTTCATAAAACAAATTATATGGCAATAGCTCCCGTTTGTATTGTGTATTATTTGATTTTTATAACACTTCATAACTAATTCTCTACAATATATAGTAAAACCAAGTTTGTTACAGAATGGTATCAGTGTATTAAAATAACGAAGCTTTATATTAATTTACTAGCATATAACCCGTCAAAATTGACAGGAAAATAGAAAGAAACATATAAAGAAAGAACTGTTTATTGATTTTTACAACATAATATATTTAAACACAAAAAATAGCTAAGTACTGAACTATATACTACAGTATTTATCCGAGCTGACAAACCAAACATTTCTCGTCACTTTTTCTGCGAGTAAAATGACAAGAAATGTTTATATATATATATATATATATATATATATATATATAATATAAAAATATAATAACTGTCTTGTTAAGAGCGATATGACTTTTCATTTAATTTGAAAATATAATCGTGTCGATTTCTAGCTTTTTTTTATAAAAAATGTATGAATGATTTGAAGAAAATCCATAATGAAATTTCTCATTAAATATTTTATTGTTATTATAGCAACATCTTATATTGAAAACATAAACAAATCGATTTTTATTTCTAAATAGAAATTATTTACTTCTGTGTATAAAGGGAACAAATCAATTTTGTATCAAATTATGTTTTTGCCGTAGGATAGGACGAATAGACCAAAACAATTAATCGGAAATATTTACCTTACGGAGAGATTATTCCCACCTGAGACTGCTGAATAAATAAATATTTGTTCTAAGTGTAACTTGTGGTGTTTACTTAGGGAGATTAGTTACTGACCAATATACACAAAGGTGTATATATATATATATATATATATATATATATATATATATATATATATATATATATATATATATATATATATAGCATTGTTTGTATAATATACTCGTAGTGTTAAATTAAAGTTTAGTATAATTTATTACAGAAGGATTAATCACAGTTTTATTAATCACAAGTTTATAAAGCAGATATATTAAATACATTTTCATTACTTACTGTTAATTAAAATGGATTGTTCAGTCCAATGATTGTACGGTGTAAAATCATCCTTTCAAATGTGTTTTTTTTTCTATTTTGTTATCATTTCTACTACATTCATCGGAATATTGTAAATTTTAAATCAGTTAACACTACTGTATTCTGGTGTTATTTTTTTATCAGGTCTAGAATGACATTTTGTTATTTTAAGTTTTTTTTAAAATCAATACGGAAAGAAATATAGACATGAAAATGATTCCCTCATTTTATGGAAAACTGATAAATAATCATATAAATTTAAGAAAATAATTTATTTTATTCAGATAGGAATTTTGAATATACAATATATAATTTATTTATGGGTATAGTTTATTGAAATACAATTAAACTGTTTTTAATAGATGTTAAGAAGGTAAAAAGGTCGAGTGCTAAGTACCCGTGTTTGACAAGAAAACACAATTTTTTAACAAATTCTTTCTTATTTTTCAAAGTAATCTCCTTTTAACTCGTTGCACTTAGTCCCAAATATTTCTAACTTTTTATCAATTCCGAATAGTACAGTTTGTCAAACTCCTCAAAATGGGAATTTATAGCAGCGATGACTTTCGAGTATGATGCAAATCTTTTACCTCTGAGCCATTTCTTTTAGTTTGGAAACAGAAAAAAGTCACAGTGTGTCAAATCTGGAGAATATGATAATTAAAAAAGAGCAACAGTTGTTTACTTTGAATGACTGTCGAAGCTAATTAACGTATGGTGCTCAATTTTTTACAGCAGTAGTTTGAAAGACAATACTGTTAAAAGATATTGTAGTTTAATATCAGTGGTGTCATATCTTGTCAAACACTGGTAATTATCATTGGACCCTCGTATTTAGATAGAAATGTTAAATTTTGGACAGAAATAATTCATAGATGTGGTTATGAGTTAATAAGAACTGATCAAGTGTAGATTATATCTATTTTACGTCTAATAATTATTATCTATAACTTTTTACAAATACAATTTTTATGATTTAATTGAGTAATGATAGAATCCTTATAACATTTTTCAAAAAAATCTTCAAATTTAAAGCTGTAGTATTAACGATTCTCTGAACATTTATTGAATTTAATCACGAATAGGAAACAATTAAGGCAGATATACGGAATAAATTTGTATAAATTGATGCGAGTGTAAAAAGAATATACTTCAGTTATTTTCTTAGTATAAGCGCATATACAAGGGAACGATTTAATAAGAATTTTATTTTACGAGAAAATTGAATTCGAATAGCAGTAATAAACAGTGAATATTAAAAGTAGTAAATCGTCGTGGAATAAACGTCGAAGAAAAAGAATATTTCAAAACATTACAAGGAATTAAATTCCAGAGAAGTAACATAAAAGTATCAGCGTTCACGACAAGAATACTAATTTAAAAATTATGTATACTGCGTGTAGAACAATACCATTAATGTAACATAATCGTACCAGAGAAAACACATTATAGTAATATGATACATTCACGCCTCTTTAGTAAACCGAACTGCTAAATGAACAGTGCTATGAATTTTTAGTTTTTTTTTCTGTATTTTTATCAGTACAAAAATATCACCTTATCACTGTAATAAAATAGTTATTATGATGTATAACTATTCTAAACTAATACTGTATTCTTATCTGTAAAGAAAATTATATATTAACAGTTTGAATCAGTGATCTTCAAACTGTGTTCAGCGGAACTCTAGGGTTCCGCAAAGTCAAAATTCGAAGGAATTTTCGAAGAAAAAACTCGATAAACTAAAAATTCAAAATACTTAATTTACAATGATTAATGATTTATGATTAATTCAATGTAAAGGCACCTAATTATTTTTTACACCTAATAGATATTATTAGCATTGTTATTTTTATTATATAATTAAATTACAGTACTAACGAAGTTGTAACATTTATTTTTACTGTTCTGGAAAAATCAGATTTTGGACTTAGTTGTTGTGATTTTTTTCATTCAATTCATTCTTGTAATAGTTTTTCATACTCGACGAAATAGCTTATTTTTGCTGGTCATTTATATTGTGGTTGAAGAGAAGATATTTTTTCTATACTCTTTTCTGTATTTATTGTTATAATAATTCCAAATATTCTAATTATATTCGAATTAAATATAACGTATGTATATATATATATATATATATATATATATATATATATATATATAGAATAATTGAACTTAGACTTCTTCTACAGAAAAGTATTTAAAAAAAACGCAAAAATTAAAAAAATGTTATGTTAAACATGTTATCTCTATTTAGTATTTTAGTTCAATTGTATTTTGGTATTTAATTGAACTAAAATACTAAATAAAAAATAACATGATTTTTCTTAATTCCTGCGTCCCTTTTAATACTTCCATGTGGAAGTCTAATTTGAATCACTTTATATGTATATATATATATATATATATATATATATATATATATATATATATATATATATGCATGAACATACATACAACAAAGTATCTAAATTAAATATTAAAAAAATATAGTCACTGTTAATAAAATGAACTGAATTTTGAAGTTATAATATGCGCTAATATTTTTTTTCATGAACTGAACATAAAATTTTATTTAATATAAAAAAATAAATACTGTAAATGTTTACTTGCATTAAAATAATTAATCACTTATTGGAAATATATGGAATTAAATTTGTATGAAATTAGCAAATATTGCTGTAAATATTTTTATAAAAAAATGTGTGATTTGTTTGTTTAAATATATTAATTACAAATACAATATTTTCATGGTTAATAATTTGACTAAAATTAATGTCAAAGAAATAAAGATATGGACTTAAAATTTGTTAATTTTTAATTAAAAAATCGGCAATATATATTTAAAATATTGTTTTTGTAATTTAAAATCATCCTTGTATACATTAAAAATAATTTACAAAATACCAGTCTAAAAGTAACTAATTAAAAAAATCATTTTAATTATAAATTCACGGTTTTGATGTTCATTACATTTCGTATTATTTTCAAAACATTTTCCATCAATATGAACATGAAATTTGAATAAGGTACATTTTTGAGCGCGTGTCTCCACTCGTTATTTGAATTTGTGACGTTCTTCGGGAATAAAAAATTAAATAGCGATAAATTTATCATGACAAAAAGAGTAATCTCCTTTCATTCTTTGTCGCGAGATAACAGAAAAATGTTTGAACAGTGAAATTACAAACACAACCGTCGCATCTGTGAAACGTCAATGTACAGAAATGACAAGAATAAAAGCACGCGCATATTTTTTACGCGAACTGATAGCAATAACTCGAAAAGCATATGGTCGAGATAACTTAATAAAAGATGCAAATTGAAATTCCGACATGCCACACCTTTGTAGAATTTCGACGTTATTAACGCTTTATGTCGCCTGCCTCGTTCCTGTTTATAATAAATAGGTTTTAGTAGGTATTTAGAGCGTGGATTGCGTGCTGCGGACCTCTGTATATTTCTCGAACATAATTCATTCAACAATTCAATTTTATACATTTTATCTCACGATTTTCGACGGACATTTTTATGCGAACGATTTACTTTATTTTCCTCTGATTTATGAAAAAGAAATCTTACTAGTTTTTTTCCCCGTTGATTACATGGGCCGATACTTGCAGATTGTAATCTGTGCACGGAGAATTTTTAAAAAAAAGTTAGTTGGAAATGTAACTAACGAGATTGTATTGATTTTCTTTGCCCGACTGTAATTAAATATTCGGAAACTTCGAGCCGTTACATTTTCAGATTTATGTTTTCTATATGTTTGTTTCGAATTGTGCCAATAGGTATAAGTTGATATCAGGTTATTTATAGGAAATTTAAATAAATCGACACGCAATTTCCAATATACATATATATATATATATATATATATATATATATATATATATATATATATATGAATGTATGTATATAAACATATATTAATTACAAAACATTCTGCACGGGACTGTATCGTTTGTCAGGTTATATACATTATTGTAAGCGGAGTAAATCGGTGTTAACTGCAATGTAGTCATGAATAGATGAAACTATTGAAGTTAAATGTGTATTAATGTATTGTGTTTAGAGACAATGATATAAGTAGAATTCTCTGTTTACTAATGCAAGTATACGTGATAATACACACGGATTGTTGACGAAACACAAGGATTTCCCAGTGTGCAGGTATAGGAGTTTGAATGAACGTATATTGCAAATTGCTAACGTATATCACAATGTATTGTTAATTCTATTGGGATGACTACTGTTCTGTCTTTGTTTCTCTTTTTACACATACATAACGGAAGAAACATATATATATATATATATATATATATATATATATATATATATATATATATATATATATATGAGAGAGAGAAATTCTACTCATACATAACATTCTTTTTAAACGTTAAATAACGAAGATTAAATATTAATTTACAACCCTATTCTGATGTGTCATTCTTTCGACGTGACTGGTGGCACATCACTTCCTTTAAGATATCCTATTCACATAGTTCTGTATTTGTGACACGAACCTTGCGACGAAAACGTGCAATTTCCAACTATTGAATTCGACCAGAATACTTTATTTTTTCTATATTAACTACAGATCTTGGAAAATAAAATGACACTTTTCATACTTGTTCAGAAAAAAAGAATACAGTGCAAGTAAGTAAGCAAATAAAGTTCAAATGAGTTCGTTTCTAATTTTCTTTAACTCTGAAAAAGAAAAAACTGATATAAATACTTTTAAAATCAATAGGAGATGTCTCAGAGATCTTTTAAATCCATTTAATTTTCTTATAAGATTTTTTTTAGATCATAAATATATATTGTAAGAATTCTTTACTTTTTCGTATCCATTTTTTTAATTTATTATTTATTTTAAAACTTCAAAGTAGTCAGTAAATGATTCATGCCGATGTCGTCTAGTTGCGTGTTATGAAATACGAGGGTCGTTTGATAAGTATGATAAAGAAGCAAGTTAAAGAAAAAATCGATTTTATTTCTCAACATAGTCTCCATAGAGGAATGTACACTTGGTCTAGTAAGTTTTCAACTTTTTCGACCAGTCGGAAAAGTAGCTTTCCTCTAAGTCTGCAAAATATACATTGACGTCGGTGATGACATCTTAATTCGACGAGAATTCTTTCCATTGAGTCACACTTTCATGTATGGGAAGAGGAAGAAGTTCCGCGGGGCCAAGTCTGGAGAATAGCGTGGATGAGGAATCAATTCATGCAATTTTGCCATTGTGACAGTAGATTTATGGGCCGGCGCGTTGATCTGATGAAAGAGAATTATTTGTGCGCCAATCTTGGCCGTTTTTGTTTCAGATCTTTTTTCAGACAGTCCAATAATGTTGCATAATAGGTTCCTGTTATCTTGTTTTCCTTCGTTAAATAGTTGATCAGGATAATTCCTTGGGCATGCCAAAAAACAGTGGCCATCACTTTCTCACCCGACAAAAGGTATTCTCCTTCTTCGGCGCACTTTCACCAGTCTCTGTCCAATGCTTTGACTGCTGCTTCGACTCAGGTGTGGATCCATGTTTCATCCACGATGACGAATCATCGCAAAAAGGCCTGCTCGTTTTTTTCTATTTTTGCGGCAACTGCTAGAATGCTCGCTTCAAATATCTGTAAAACGTGAACAACGCGTTGCTTGTGGTTAAAATTTCGGCTATGCTAGTTTGAAAAGTGACACTTGACAGCCTCCACGTTACCAATTGAATGGTCGTACCATCCCATAGACATTTACCAAACTTATCAAACGACTCTCACATATTAGTTTATACCTATCTCGTTGCGTCCAAATGATTATTAGAATAATCTCTACATGATGTAGCAATCTATTAAGAGAATAAAAACAAACTATTAAACTAATGTTCGAATAGGATAGAATAATTTGATATTAATACATATTACTGATACACACTAATTGACAATTACACATATTAATAAATAATAATACAGTGAAACTTCTCTGTAAATAAAAATCAGTAAATGAATAATCTATCTGTATTCATCCATCTAGATCTATTACAATAGTATCCTATAATTACATATTAGCTGGAAATTTGTACGATTACCTGTTTACAAATTTAAAAAAAAATTAAAATATATTTTATTCCGTACAGACCAAAAAATTATTGACATCTTTGAGGAGAAAATACAACTCTATAACTGAAATGTTTTCGAATTTAAAAATAAAATAAACCACAATTGTACAAATATATTCAGACTTGTCTATTTTTCATTGATTTCTTTTATAAGTCTCAATAATTAAGATAATAAAACCTTTCATCCTAAATAGTAATTTGTGGAGAATATTTTTTTATAAATATTTTTGACAACAAAATAATTTTATATAAAGTCAAACGATTATCTTTACAGTTAAACTATTAAACTTTATTCATAAATATTTGACACATACCAATTGACTGGACTGTGAACAAAGAACCTGATTACATATTGTGTTAATTAATTTTAAATATGTTGACTACGATTACTGGTTTGTACTAGTTTTTTTGTTCATTATAGTTACATGAAATCAAAATGATGATCTTTGCTATATATTAGATGTCATTTGTAGATATCTATAAATAGCGAAACTTAAAGAGAAGTAGAACTAAATGAAGGAATGATAGATGTTTTAGAATAATAATTGTTACTACAATCAGACTTGGTAACATTTTTAAGTAGATACTTTTTATATACTTGAATGGAATAATAACTTTTTCAAAACTATGTAATATTATGATAATGAATGACTTTTATTACACTAATTTAAATATTAATTTTGAATTATAGAATAACCGTATAAACTTATACAATTACACAATACTTTATAAAATTCGAACTTAATATTTTCCTTTTTAAAGAAGAAAAGATATATAAGATTTTTTTATATACAAAATATATCTGAAGATATTAAATTAAAGGAAATGATTATTATTAATTACTGATATTTTTTGGTATGAATAATAGCTATAAAAGTCTATGACCTGTGGAAACTTCATGGTTTACAAACGTACTTATACGAATCCTTAAGTTTTCTACAAAAAATCTATAATAATAATAATATCGACGATGATAAAATATATTCAAGACTTTTCGCAATTTAAAAATATAAAATTTAATTTTAATCAGACTACACAATAACTTTTTATTAAACATTGAAAAATACTTAATTGATTTTTTATATTTGTTTTGAATTTGTCTGTAGCTACGAGTATTTTACTATTTCCAAGTATTTATAAAAAGAATATAAATAAAAATATATAGAGATAAGGGTTTGTAATATTGTTCGTTTCAAAGAGATTGCCAGGCAGATAAAACTTAAGAAACGTTGATATAGAGAATAAAAATTAAATTTTCTCTCTCTGTCTCTCTTATATATATATATATATATATATATATATATATATATATATATAAAGAATTTTATGATTAAATTTACAATAGCACTAGGGAATAATTAAATACATTCGTACATTCATTCGTGTGTGAATAATTTCAGTGATATTCTCATTAATTATTTTATAAACAAATTGAGAAATAATTATTTTCCATGCTAATAGATATATAGAATATATTTTATGTAACTTTAATTAATAATTTTTTTAAGGTTGAAATATTGGAAAAAAACAGATTTTTTTTAAAAATAGTTACAATTCACTTATTCTGCAGCTATTTTAAATTTATATTATTTTAAATATTTCTATGGATCTTCTATATTTCATATTCTTCTATATTCCTTTATATTTTCATATTTCATATTCTCTTATATTTCATAGATATTTCAATGGATAATATTTAACAATATAAACAAATCTAATATTGGTACTTATTAAAAGACAAAACATTTTATCACTAACGTGTTTAGTACTGCAAATATTTTTCTATTAATTTTTATCAGGAAATTTATTGTTATTCATGTCTTCTTCAGTTAATATTAAATCATGATATCTTTTTGATCTTGTTTTCTTTTAAGCTGAAAATATTATTCATAGAATATAGCTAGAAACAAAACAGTCGAAAATAAAATAAAATAATACTAGTTAATATTACTTAGAATTATTTAATTGCAGTCCATAAATACTTATTGATATTTGTAATTTAGAAATGATTTATCAGATATAAATAAATCCTTTTAAATGAAATGTGTGCTCATGGCTATAAAAAATCTAAATATAAATCATGAGTTCTGAATGCATGAGTAAATAGAAAATTATTTTAATGAAAATTTGTAAAATGAACATTTACATGTTAATAAAATCTGTTATGTAATTATGTAATGTGCTCATATCACACGTGTATTAACATTGCGTGTGTCATATTATCCGAAAGATTGTCATGTATGCTTGGTTGTCATATGTGTAATTTGATTTCTACAAAAAAAAATATTGTACATATGTACTCTGCATATATTACAATCTTTCATTTTCAACATGTGTTCATACATATGTATATACATATATATATATATATATATATATATATATATATATATATATATATATATATATAATGACTGCATAGTACATTGAAGTTAAACGTAATGTATATTCCGTTTTAAAATAATTCTATAATCCGATTTAAAAGAGGAAACACTTTCTAAAAGTACTTAAAAGCATTAAATATTATAAAGTATTATTTACGGAGTTTCTAAGTCAAAGTAATATCAGGAAGATATTTTCTATTGAAAATAAATTACATTTTCAACTACTGATATATATATATATATATATATATATATATATATATATATATATATATATATAATTTATAACTCTTACATAAAAATATTGCGAGGAATAAAATGTCGACCTACTTTTTTATAAACTAACTTGAATTACAGTAAGTTCTGACACCATTTCAGTAGTATAAATTTATTATAAAAACTTGAGAATAATAATAAAATAAATAGCTATTCTATTAAATATATATTAGTTAAATATAATAAAAAAAACATCACACAAAACGTAATAAACAGACATAATATTATAATAAAATTCAGTTGATCTGTCCAAGTAATCTCTGTAAAAATCAAGACACAGAAGAGAATTTTATAAACGCTAAGCTATAGAGATTAGGCAGGATGAACGGAATTAATGTGAATCGAGGAAAAATATGTAAACTCGCTGATGAAAACCGTGAAACAATATATTATGTTGTCAAAAAGTGAATATAAAAGAATGAAAATCGGTTGAATTAGGAATAAATAAAGTTTGAGAGATACAATTTAATTTTTTCAACTTATATTTTGGTCTGCAGTTAAATTAATTTTTTCGATTGCTTAATTCGAAAGTTTTAAGTGGATTTGAATTGAAAATGTGTACGTTAAAATCAAATAAAATGTAAGTTGATATAGGAATGTATAAAAATAAGCAGATTAATATATAAATAGGAAGTTAGGTACTTCGATAGATAGATAGACAGAAAATTCATAAGTAGAATTAGGTATGTAAATCAATAAGTACAGATAAAAAGACAGAATAAATTTATGCGGAAATGAAAATAGATAGAGTATATGGATAGTACGATGAAACTGTAAATGTATGTAGATAGATAGAAATTAAGATAAGTATTATAAGTAGGCAATTAGATAGAAAACGATAGAGAAAAGTAGGTAAATAGATACAAATGTAGAAAATATGTAGGAGGTTTGATGAAAATATAAATAGATGGATATTTTGATAGAAAGATTGATTAAGTAATGAAACAGGGAGATTTCTGGATAAAAATATTTGTGTAAAAAGATAGATGATACATTCTTATGTCGATTTCTAAGTAGTATTGTTTATAATTAATATGAGATATAAGTAGGAAAAATGTACGGACGCTTGATGAAAAGATATGTTTATAAAAATAAAAAAATGTATTTTGGATAACTATGAATTATTTATTTATAAAAACTGTATTGTTCAATTCACATTATCACACATCACACACAATATCACATTCTAAATATTATAAATAAATATTTTAAAATACATATTTACATTCTTCGGTTATCTTTGTATAAATATTTTTCATTATTTTTAATAATATAATGAAATATTTGGAGTTATATTAAAGCAAAATCATTCAATGCTGATATTCTCTAATCCTTTTTTATTCGTTTTTAAATCCTGTTAATAAAATTACGTTATTTTTAAAACAGATAAAGCTGTCGTGTATATAAAATTATTTGAAAATATCCAATAACAGTATTTCCTACAGAGTATTTTTAACTAAATCCATTTATTTTTAGAATAGGGATATTACACAAATATTGATTTTTAATAAAATACGTTTAAAAATATTGAAGAGACTATATATACACAATGTTTATATATATATATATATATATATATATATATATATATATATAGCACGTGTATTTTGTACAAATATGTTTAAAGAATAAAGATTTATAATTTGACTATGATACGAAATTAAGTAGATAATCCATTACCACGTTTTAACTATTAATCTCACCGGATCTGCAAACCGCAAAATGAGTTCATAGTTTGATCCGCATTGCGGGTTTCGCTAGTATATCTTGACCTGAACCATGATTTGAGATGCATAAAAATTCGACTTTATATTTTGTATCCGTGCTATTGTACTTAATTATTTAATTCAATTACTATTTTTTATTTTTGATATAATTTCAGTTGCTGCAAACGTATAGAACATTTGTCAATCTACAATTCTTATTTTCTACTCTTCGGTTAATTTTTTTTATTTTGATAATTTATAACTTTTTTTCAAAATCTGATTAAAATAAAAAAAAATATAAAATAAACAAATTTACATTTTGGTTATATCCATATATATATATATATATATATATATATATATATATATATATATATATCCTTCCACATATAATCACACAAAGTACCGACATATAATAGGACTATTCTTAAATATATATAAAGGCACTTAGCTACACAATCAAATTAATTGAAGAAGACTTCCGGAAATTGAATGTCATATGTTATCTGCATTTCTCTTTATTATATTAAAACTGTTATATCAATTTATTTAATGTAATCAAAATATGTATGCATGTCGTATATATATATATATATATATATATATAACATAGATACAAAATACTTATATTTTACAAATGTAACTCTCACATTACGTTTTTTTTTCTTTAGATAAAGAATATGTAATAATAAAATGACTACAGATAATGTTAATATAAATAGAACAAATATAATTTAATTCTTTAACATCATTTTTATTAAAACATTCATACTTTTTATCGAATAATATTTTATTTATTCAAACAATATAATAAAAAAAGCGAATTAAATTATTGACCTTTTATTTTTTAATGAGTCTGAAATCCATTTCAGACATACAAGCAAACAGTAATTAGTTATTTCATTCAATGACTGATACTTTTTCGTAAAAAAAATTTTTATTCCGACTTATGTTCTTTGGAATCTGTTTTCTGCGTGTTTATATAAAAATGTTACCTAAAATGTATAGAAAATATGTGCAAAAGTTGCCTAGGTAGTGACAGTCTCGGTCTAAGATGGAAACCAATCGTAGAAAGATAAAATAAATAAATATCATTACAAGATGGTGTAACAGTAAATTTACAAACACTGTTCTATAAATAGTTAATAGCTGAGAATCAGTGAGTGGATACGGAAAAGTTTGAGTGTTTTTATATAAAAAAAACGGTTTCAATATATGCATAGTTTAAAATTGTTTTCAATGAAACTTTTTTAGCAATTTTTTTTAAATTGTTAAAATTACTGAGTATAATATGTAAATATTCGTTCTAGTTTGTTTAAATACAGTAAATATAACTCAAACTTCAAATGGGAGACCGATTATACTTCCTCGTTAAAGCCGTCACACGTTATATCAATAATACATAAATTATACACCTGGATATTATCTTTTCCTATATATAAATATAACTGTTTCTTAACATTGCAATATAATAAATAAAAATTACATATCTAACATTTAATTTACCATACTAACGGATTTTAGGCTTTCATTAACCAAAGATTTAAAGAAAATAATAATAATACAGTCAAGCATAAAGATAATTTTGTATTAGGTTGGTAGGAAAATAATTGCAGTTTGTATTTTCTGAATTCTAGTCTTAATTTTTTTCAAGGAAAGTGTCATTCCATCGTTTTCATCATGTTAATATCATTTTAAAGTGCATTTTTCGGTTAGTATTTTGGTAATATCGGCTTTAGTTTTATTATTAATTTTGCTTCAAATTGGACTTTTGAATTAAAGATGGAAAAGAAGCAAAGAGCAATTTTTATATTAGTTCAAAACGGGTGGTAAAGCACCAGAAACTGCTCTTATATTAAACGATGCTTTTCGTGTGAGTACTCTTAAGGAACATACGGTGCAATGGTAATAACAATTCGAGAGCTTGCACAAAATTTATGCGTTAGTCATCCAATAGTTCTGAACCTCTTAAAACACTTAAAATTTGAAAGTCATAAACCGCAATTATTTTTCTATTAATCTAATAATTAAGGATGTGTACGGTATTTACCTGTTACCTGTTTAAATGATATTAATCATCAATTAAGTAAGCGATGAGTTTGTTAGAAAAGAAATGTACTCGATATATCCGTGAAACAACTACGTTGTAACATTGAGAGTTTGCATGGAAATACACATTAATCATTTCCATGTGAATATCTCGTTATATGCATGACTACATATTTTTTATTTGTATAAACTAAACAAATCTATTAAAAATTTAATTATCATGATATATTCCTGAATAAACATAAGTATTAATGGATAAATGTGCTGATCTATTTTGAAAAATAAAGCTGTATAGACGTGTTTATTTAAAAAAATATATTCCATATTTTTATTTGATAAAATATATAAACGAAACTAGAAAATAATAGAAATATAAATAACTACAAATGTTTCATTTAGACGTGGTAACATTTAAGTATGACAAGAAATTATAAGTAAGAATAAAATAATTATCAGAAAAAAATAGTCCTTCAATTTATTACAAAACGCTAGATAATTGTATAAATAATTAGAATTGCTATCAAAATAATTATTTATTTAACTGAAAAAAAATAATTTAGCCAAAGTATATATTTCTGCACGAGTGTGTGTAACATTACTCATCGATTAATAAGTTATTATTACATTTCTAAGAATGTCCTGTTTATTTGGGTCACAGTATCAGACGTTTTAATTGTATGAATATATATATATATATATATATATATATATATATGTATATATACTTGTCTTGTTATAAACTCATGCATATATGAATAAATATAAGGATAACAGTAAAATTTAACTTCAATATAAAATATCTTTTTTAGTGTGGCTTGTTGAAAAATTGGTAGGTTTTTCAGTCGAATTGTTCCGCAGATCGACAGATGTTCATGAACTGCAGTATTTCTCATCCTTTTGGGTGAACCCTCGAACAGTACATAAATATCCTATAGAATAATATTTCTTTTTGTGTATGTTTTTGTTACATTGATTCTGGAATTATATATATATATATATATTCCAGAATCAATATAAATATATATATATATATATATATATATATATATATATATATATATATATATATATATATATAATACTAAAATACGTTATAACTGTTTAATATCTTATTCACGATGTTCGATCGATTTGCGATATTCATCTCGACAACACACTTTTATTATAATCATTTCTGTTTCATATAAATTGTATTGAAGTGTTGCGCAGAGAAATTCTTGGAAATTTTCTATGTGTATATGAACAGAGAGTTGTCATGTATATTGAATGATGTTTTAGTTGTAAATTATAAAAGGAAATAGGAAATTATTTGGAAATAATTATTTCGTGTCAAGCAAATACAAAGAACTAGAATACGTCTTAATTCTTTGAACTAATATTTCTCTTCTTTACAATCAAAAATATGACACAAATGAATCAAAATTACATCTAGAATGAAGTATTTTGACCGAAACAATCATATAAAGTATACTGGGTAATTTGTTTTTTTTTTTTAAAAAAAATTAATGAAAGGTTTCATTTTAAAATAAGTCTTGTGGATCGTTTCCCAACGAAATTAATGTTTTTATTACGTTCATAACAAATGTCATGGTCACTAGTTGTTAAAATCATTAACACTGTACACACACACACGTATAATTTCATATATATACATACATATTATATATATATATATATATATATATAGCCGGAACTGAACTAATATTTGTTAGAAGGGTGTAGAAGATTTTGTTCAATAGTCAAAGTTTACACTGTCATAACCGAAAGGTTTTTTATATTATTAAGTAAAATATAAATCATATTTTACTTACACCTTTAAAACTTTATATATATATATATATATTTCTTTATAATTGTAAATAAAATATAATTTATATTTCACACAATATAAGAACTTGATCGATTAATGACGATGTAACCTTTGACGATCCATGATTAGTGTCAATGGTGTAACTTTTACAATAATTGTGCAGACCGAGTAAAAAAAAATATTGAAATATTGTGTGCATACACGTGAGAGAATTTGTCGATTCTATAATAATATTTCTGTAGTATTATTGACAAAGGTTTTAATATTCGTACTATACTTTAAATGAATTAGTTACAAAGAAACCATAATTTATTTTTATTAATTCATTGTGTTAAGATTTTTCCGCTATATTAAGATTTATTACAAATGGGGTAATAATAGAAATTTGTATTATTCATAGTCCACAATGCAACAAAAAAATCATTAATCATGCAGAACTATATATATATATAATATAATATATATATATATATATATATATATATATATATATATATATATATATATATATTGACTGCAGTAAATAACTGCAAAAGTTTATAAACGATAAGAATATCACTCTACGTTATAATAAAAAAAGAAAACATTTTTTATAGGAGATAAAGAAATTGTTAATTGTATAAAATTGATAAATACATTTTTTTAAACTTTTAATCAGACTAAAAATATTGATATTAAAAAATACACACATAATACATTAAAAATGTTTATAAACAAACACATTTATTTAATGCAATAAAATAAAATAAGTGTTAATCATGCAGGTTATGAGTACATATTTCATGTATAAATAATACGCCATATTATATTTAAATTAAATGTCTTTTTTGTCTTCAAACCATCAACATATTTGAACATTGTCTTGGGTATTCGTCATTTTCAATCATCTGAGTATCTGTTCTCTACATGAGGAGGAACACACTCAGATGATTCCAAAGAATAAAGACTATCAGGATAATGTTTAACGGGATCACAGGTATAACAACATACAATTATAATTGTAGGTAATTTAAAGTGACAAAAGTAATATATTTTTTTTTAAAGAAAAGTATTTATTTTTGTAATACAAATCAGTTTGAAATTTTCTCTTAATAATAATTGCTGTTTTATGCAACACTTGAATGTCTTATTACAATCGAGTGTTTCTAATAGGCGAGGTTCTCTAAGTGGTAATAATATTATAATAATAGTTTATACAGAACCATTATATTAATTTATTTTAAATTGAAGTTCTAATTTCTAAAATAATGAAATAAACTGTTAAAAAAGAGATGAATACAATCTTTGTTAATCCTTTTCATGTTTTAAATGAAACTATGAGCAATTTACAACTGCGAAATTTTTTTTGTTATAAAGGACATCCTTTTGTTCTACATTTTTATAAAGGTCGCAAAATACATTTAATTATAAAATAAATATTTTAAGAAACAATAATAAAACGTACTGTAATAATTTTATAATACTCATTAAATAATAATACTGATAACAAGTATATTTAGATCAACGGATTAGGTTTTTGGAACATAACCGTATTAAAAAAGTATATTGTTATGATTTGACATATGGTTCTATAAAATAAAATCTACATGAGATAGACAGAATTAAATTTTTATTTTAGGATTTTATACAAAGAGAAGTTTATAATATTCATTTAATATTTTATAGTTATTAATACTCATAACAAGTATATTTAAACGAACAGATAAGCTTCTTGGAACATAAGTTATAAAAAATATAATTTATTATTTTGATATGATATGTGATTCTATAGTGAATACAATTTAGGCTTCCATATATTAAAAAAAATCAAAATTTAAAAAATCATGTTATTTTTTATTTACTATTTTGGGCTAATTCGATACTAAAATACTAAATAAAAAAAACATGATTTTTTATTTTTTGCGATTTTTTAATACTTTTATGTGGAAACCTAAATCCAATCATCTACATAAAATGTACTTTACATTACATTGATACAATTAAATTATTAATACAAGGTTTTTTATTTATACTAAGAATTAATAATTATTTATACTAAGAGAGTTATTTTGAAATAAATTCACAGGTATTAATAGAATTCAAATCGTTTTAGTTATAAATCATTCCGAACATAAATTATAATGATATAAAGGTGATTCATTTACACGATTTGCATTTCATTTAATTCCTTTTCAAACATGACATTTACGTATTATTTATTTGACATTCTTCATTTAACATTTTTATATTTTAAACATGAATTTTTATATTATTTCTCCGTTTTGATAGCTTTTTTCATCTCAATAATTATTAAATCTCATATTATTTTTAAATTAAACGCTCCTATAATTTTTTATTTACTGAAAATTGTTAATTTAAATTGAGCATTGTTGTTTAAATATTTTTTTTATAAAAAATTAAATTATAAATGTATACATTTTCTAACAATGTCGCTACATTGGTCATAATGTCAAAAACGTTTTATAAAAACATAAAATTGTAATTGCGATAAATACAAATCGCATTTTTTAACTCTCTATCTATCTATCAATATATGTCAATATATATATATATATATATATATATATATATATATATATATATATATATATATATATATATATATATATATATATATATATGTATGTATATACTGACTGTCTATACTAAGTTACGGACATGCTTGACTATTGAATATATAACACTTATTGGGAAAAGTAAATATAGGGACTATAGATATTTAAACAAAATATGTTAAACAATAGAAATTATCTATCAAAGATTAAATGGAATTTAATCTTCACAGTTAAATCCACGTATCTGAACATATATAAATCTTGTTTATGTTACAACTTGTAATTGAACAGAAATATTTATTTAGTTAATGTATTTTGATTCTTATTTATTTCTTTATATGAATTTAATTGTAATTATTTCTTCATTAGATTCATTTATTTATTATATCACTTTTTTAAATACAGTAGAAAATGTGTCTGTTTAAAAATGTTACAAAATCATAACAACTTACAAGATAAGATTATCTATTTGACATTCTATATACATTGTTAAATTTATAATAATTTGTTCTTATAGCTGTGATTCTATTAGTCTATTGTCCTTTTGGTCATAATATAACATAATATTATACAAGTGATTCTTCGAAATGAAGATCATAGAACAAAAGAAAATGTTAAAAAATTCCGTGGAAAATGAATCAAAGTCCAGTGGACATAATCGGGGAAAAATAATAAAATCAGAAAAAAACTACAAATCTACTTTTTAGTATACAAAAAATGCAAGATTTTATTATTAAAAAGAAAAACGAAATAAATTTTATTAATTTCATCTCTCTCTTTGTATGTGTGTATGTATATCTGATTTATGGCTTTTTGTATATAATTAATATATTTTCTCAAGTCATTTTCCGGAAATTATGAAGTACATTCATGGTGACGTTCTGTACTGTACATCCTGCGTGGGTGAAACATTCGTGAGCAAAGATTATTTTTCAGTATAAATTAATTTCCTTTCATAATAAAATATTGTTCGAGACATAGGACGAGAATGACACATCGTGCCAGAAGATGTATCATTTGTATTATTTTAGTTAATAAGAAATTAAATTACGGAAACTTATCAGTCGTAAATTTTTTCTTCGATAAAAGTGAATTGAAAAGAGTATCTGATTTAATAATTTGTCTAACAAAACTGCACTACAATGAATGTTAACAATTCTTTGCGTTTCCGGGTGAGCGAGACGGATGACTGATCCCTCTTTAAAACCAGTTTCGTTCTGCCTTGGATGTACTGCTGTTTCAGTTCAAATATTTGTGTCGGTTTGTTGATTGAACCGGTTTAATAATTATTATAAAGAATGGAAAATAAAACTAGATATGCTAGACAGCTGCAAAATTTATAAACCCAAAGATGAGGTTTAAACGTTTTTGATGTTTTTTTTTTATTTGTTGACTAGAAAGATTTACAAAGTAATTGTTTATCAATTTGTAATGAATCTTCATTGTATACATATACATACATATATATATATATATATATATATATATATATATATATATATATATATATATACTACTTTCATTTAAATACCGGAATAACATATTTCCTCAATATAAATTGTTTATATATGTAAATAAATTTATTTGAATATTTATAAAACTACTGACAACTTTGAAACGAAATTAATATTGTATAGAGTCAAAACATATTATAGAACATATTAATATTTATATTTCATATAAAAATAAATACATAAGTAATAAAATCCGATACGAAGTCTTGAATATAATATTCTAGTTTCATTTTCAATGAACACCGTCCTTCGTGCTGATTGCATTTGCAAATTTCTAGATTCACTTTTTGATATTGAAAGGGTAATATTCGCGTTCGACCTTTCCTCCAGTAAATGTTCTTATTATGTCTTTAGTTAGGTAACTTTGATTAAATAAGGTTTCGATACCGTTCTTTAATATGGGTTCACAGTCAAATAAATGGTTCGTTTTGAAATTCGTTCAAGTTTCTGCAATATATTTAATACTTTAATATAAATCGATATCATCAATTTCAATCAATATATATAAATATATATATATATATATATATATATATATATATATATATATATAATAAAACGATACCTGTTTAATAAAATGTAAACAAAAATAATTAGTCAACTGTTTTTGTATACAATTGACATTTAGTTTGTAAAAAAAGAATATCATGATTTAATAATTATACATAATGTATATTTTTTTTAAAATTAACTAGTAATGTCAAAATTTGCAGTAATTTTTAAACGTGATGATGAATTTACCTATATTTTTTTTATATTCTATCTTTTAATCCAATGAAAAATCAGTAGCATGGTACTATGTTAGTAATTAATGTATCAATGATTATCAATAATATAATTTACAATGCTTGATAAACATTTAGTATGAAGTGAGAAAATGAACTGGTAAACTGTTTTTATTATACTTTATTTTTTCTAAGATTGACTTAAAAATAATTCTTTGTAGAAAATTAATCTGCTGAAATCAATATATATATATATATATATATATATATATATACTCGTATATATATATATATATATATATATATATAACATATTTGCACATTAATAATTTTTAATCCAATTTTAGAATATTTCAAATCTACATAAATATTTCAAATGATACATTTATCCAGAATTATTTTCATTTACATTTCGGGATTATATTAAACAGAATATTTTTAAAATGGAGAAACCTAATACTCTCGCAAAAGAATTATGTAACTGGATGGGTAATTTACCCGATGAATTAAAAAATATTCCTATTACACAGCTTGCAATACCGGGTATGTAATACATGGATATTTTTTTAAAAAAAAGGAACATTTTCTTCCATACTGGATGTTCTACAAAAGTTTGAAATTTGCTATATAATGCGTTTAAGAAAACTTTTTGATAAAATTATATATGCGTTCATTAGAATACAATAAAGATAAATACAACATACTTCGATTTATCGATTTTAAAAATATATATTTATGTACGAAAATTATAAGAAAGAGAAGTATCTTTCTATATATATATATAAAAAATAATTCCACCGTAAAATTCCCATAAAACATTTTTTTTGTGTAAAACACCTCCTCGCAACGCCGCTCCCCCCGCTACACTCTACAAGTAGTACGTTAACCGTTGCCATTTCCGATATTTCACGAATCGTCATGTTCGTCGATTTCAATGAAACAGTATTCGGGCACGGTCAGTTGTATGTTGGTCTCTTCAGATGTACCTCTAAGCAGGATATCAAGTTTCAGTGTACAGAAGAATATCGTGTACACGGAAGCTTTAGAATAAGCTTACAATAAATTTTCTCTTCAATTTCACTATTTTCACGGTTTCATTTAAAATCAAAAAATAAATTTCATTACACAGTATCTTTATTTCGTTTTTCATTTAAGAATTGTTAGCACAACGAGAGTGAGTGAAGCGAGCGGGGACAGAGAGCCCTGGGTTCGGTGAGCGTAGTGAGTAGGAGGCGGAACCCTTGGTTATTTAATATATATATATATATATATATATATATATATCTAATTGATATATTTCTATATTAACAAGGCAAATAAACAGTATTTTACTTTTTTTGGTCAATTTTAGGAGCACATGACAGTATGACTTATAATGTGAATAGTTCATCAGAACTTGCTCCTGATGCTGATTCATTTTTGCAACACAGTTCATGGTTGGGTCCATTAGTTCGAAATCCTGCAGTAAAATGGTCTATTACACAAAACCATGATGTTACTAGCCAGCTTGAACATGGCATTAGGTATTTTAATTTATCAAATACATTTATGTCTATTTGTTTTATGGTATAGTTCTCATATAACCGTTCTTTTAAATTATTATGGTATTAATTCGTGTTTTATAGATACTTAGATTTACGTTTCGCCACTAAACGTGGCACAAACACTTTATACTTTTGCCATGGTTATTATAGTGGGCCAATTAATAGACCACTTAATGAAATTAATGATTTTCTTAACAAACATCCACAAGAAATAGTCATTTTAGATTTTCAACATTTTTATTCATTTTATAAAAGTGATCACACAAGATTACAGCAATGCATGGATAGTATTTTTGGAAGCAAAGTTTTAAAAAATCCAGGAGATTATAATGCAATGACAGTGAAATATTTTAATACGAAATCTATACAGGTAATGAATAGTAGTTATAATCTCAAACTAGAGTATGAATATAGTTGAAATATATTGGAAATACACATTTTGCTTTTACATTAATTCTTTTATATACTTCAAAAGGTAATTTGTATTTATCGAGATTCGGCATCCGATGGTATGTATTGGCCAGGTAAAGACTGGCCTACACCATGGCCTAATACTACTGATTCTGGTACACTGTTTAGGAAATTGAATTATGGTATAAACAATCGTTCAATGGACAAGGGATTCGTGTCTCAATGTGTATTGACTCCGGATGGTGATTATATTTTTAGAAATTTATTTTATAGTTTAGTAACTACATGTGGAACATCAGCTCACGGCGCTATAATTTCTTGGCTTAAAAATCAGAAACCTGGCAATGGTAAACTCAATGTATCAATTAAAGATTTTGTAGATTTAGGAAATTGGGCATACACTAGAACTGTCGTTGATTTAAATTTGAAATTATTAGATTAAAAAGTTTTATTCCTGCGTACCGTTGTTCTAAAATCATTATATTCTTTGCGTATTCCAGAAAAATAACCATCATAATGTCCAGTTTCATAACATTCATTATTCTTTTTTTATTTATTTTCGTTTAAATTTCTCTTTTGAATTATAAATATATATATATATTTTATATTTAAGTGTTCATTTAATCCATTCATTATTACTTTTTAATTGTCATTTATTTATAAAATAAATACCATTCAAAAGATACAGTTGTTATATTTAACTATTTAAAAAAATAACGAAGAAACTTTTATACGACAATGTTAATAATTATCTAAGATTAATTTGAAATCCATATTTCTTTCTGTTATTATATTTCAATCGTGTTTATTAGCATTGGCTCATTTCTTATTGTATTCAATAATATATAGAAAAAATATATATGGAAACATGTAATATATGGAATAAAAATGGAATATTTAACTAAACATGTGTTTATTGATTCCTGAAAACCTAGGGATTTTTTGAATATTCTGTTATTAACGAACGGTTGATTGAAAAATATTTTATTTAGTGCTTGCTGAAAATAATAAATGCGTTTTAAATGTGAATTAGTCAATGGCTTGGCACTAAGGTCTATAACATCAAAGATACGATTCTTCGGATTCTTATCATATACACATATGTCTAGGTAGGGTAAAACATGCAGCTGTCACTTGAAAGGTAAATATTAATATTGAAAGTGACCATATGGTAAATACTTGCGTACAAAACATCAATTAGATTTTTATTCTGTTTCTGTATTTTTCAACGAATTCTTGAACTGAAATACTATTTTTCATATTTTTTATAATATGCTTGTATCTTAAGAATGTTATACATAGAGACAATTCTATTTTATTAAAAAACGTGCATAAATAATATTAGGTTATGTTAGATATTTTATTTAAATGATAACAATGAATGATTGTTAACAATTGATGTAAGAAAAAAGTTACGAAAGGTCAGTGTTTTTATCATTCTCAAATTGATTTAACTTTATTAACATTCAGTACATGTAATAAGTTTAGTCACGCAACTTCATTGACAAGAACAATTTCTTAAAAAATATACGTGCGTATAAGAGAGATTTAGTGACTAACCTTGGTTGAAAAAAATCTGTAAACTCTATGCTGACTTAAGATGAAACGTACATTGTGAGACGAACACGTAAACTTCGTTCAAAATAAAAATTCTTATAGTTAATGTTAACTTATCATACAATTAGCACAATTACCTAGCTAAAAAAAACACAAACACAAACAACACACACGGAACCTGTCGCACTGTTGCAGTAGGCCCAGACCAAAGATACTGACCCAGACTGCAGAATTTAGCTCCTCCTCCTCTATTCAAGCGTACCGATACCGTGTTCCTCAAATAACACAATACGTTACTTAACGATCGTATCGGATGTCGTTTGCGTGTGAAATGCCGTTTGTGCGAAGCATGTCCGAACTTGAACGGAGCGTACACAGCTGATTTTGTGCAAGTTATCGACTGATACTCGGGGTTGCGAAGATTGCCGCTTTGCTGTTTATGACGCTACTGACTGGATGAAGCAAAGCGGCGTCTAGTTATGAGAGTTTGCTAACTTTCAGGCGCCACTGTTTATATTTCACATGCTTTTCACAATCGTTTTTTATTTATCTTTTCATTACGACTCTAGATAAATGTACAAATATCCATCTATATAAACACACGCAGCATAACTGAAACAGATCTGTTGTAATCATTCAACATAAATTGTTTTCAATAAATATATCAATTTTTAAAAACAATAATAAAGGTTCGTATCCATGCTAAATCAGTTTAAAAGAATCAGCGCAAACTTTTAATTAGCTTTATCAGAAGTTTGAACTGTATACTATCATTGATGTCTATTAAACGAACTTTTTTCACACATTGAGATTTTGCGCAATTTATAAAAATAATAACTCAGATTAAAGTTTTAAATTTAATTAGCATATTTTTTATGTTTATTTATAGTTTATTTATTTTTATATTTACGACTTATTATATTTTTTGTGTTTACTTAGTAAATATTTGAACCATATGCGCATGTATTACATTTTTTTATGTTTTTACCACCTAAATGGTTTGTTGTAAATTTGAACAGTAAAAAGGATAAATTTTATTTATCGTACCGTAGAGATATTTTGCCCGAATGGTTTTTCAAAACGATAAAATAAATTTACAAACATAACGGAATGACTAGTCTGATAATGAAACAAAAAAATAAAGTTTATACGTAGTTTAAAATATGACACATAGATGACTGTACATTTTATTAACGTATGAAAAAGAAGAATAGCCAGTTATGGAAGTTTGAGTTGAAGTGAGAAATTTCATTCAACCTGTTTAATATTCTATTTATAATTATGAATAATTTTAATTTTTAACTAATTGTCAAGACTGTTTTGACTTGATATACATAAATTTAGAAAGTATGTGGTGTTTTTTTTATTAGAGAGGTAATTATTGTTTTAATGAAATATAATAGATAAAGTCTGGATTTGAACTCACAACAGTTCTATTTTTTTAACTTATTATACATATATTTTTCCACAAATAAATGTATATATATATATAATCAAAGTTATCCACAAAAAAATCGATGACGTCGGCTTATTTATTTATGACGTCGAGGTTTCTATGGTACTCAAATATATTTATCTCGTATATAAAATAACATGTTGCAATCTCAATGCGATAATGATTACATAAACTAATATATATATATATATATATATATATATATAATAACACGTTGCAATATATCAATATATTCTCTACACATAAATGAATTTAAAAAAATATTTTTATTGTTTCATTCGGTTACATGACATGCTTATAACAGACAAGTGGGGAGTGCAGCGAGCCCTGGGGTTGATGTGCGCAGTGAGTAAAGGACGAAACCCCCTCTTATATATATATATATATATATATATATATATATATATAAATAAATATGTACAGTGCCGTATTTAAATTATTGACGCAAATTTAAAAATATGTACTAGTTTTGCACTCCAGATATTACATATGATTTATTTGATATATTTTTTTTTAATTTTTAAACATTTTGTTAAGTGGGTAAAATTAGTGCTTTGTCTGGGGTGCGACATTTTTAATACTTCTCTGGGTATATATATATATATATATATATATATATATATATATATATATATAATGCGTGTCTCTTTGGATATGTATTAATTTTGATTTTATTTTCTGATGTAATCTAACATAGTTTCAAATTTTCATGTTATATATAATATCATTTGCGATTTAAAACTGGAAATTTTTAGAATCTAAATATGTATGAATTAATTTTCCGCTAAATTTTTTTTACTTTATGATGATTAGAATTAAATGAATTGTTATCAGTTGAAATCTCAATTATTTTTTAATAATAATTTAGGAATGCACGTCTATAAAACGATTTTGCGTTATAATTTAATTATTTGACATTCTTTTAATGTTTTCAATTTCAATAAATGATATGTTCTTAATTTATTTCAAGAATAATAATAATCCTTTTTATGTTAGAGCGTTCAACATTTTGAACGCTATAACGTATTTTTTTTTAAAAAAAAAACAACTGGCGAATATCTCTAAAGGCTATAGTTCATGTAAGTTACATAATATTACAGTTTCAAACAAAAAAACCTAATATGCAGTTTGCACATATCCATGCCATGGCCTAGGCAATAAATTGCTGAATGCATGTATTCATCCAGTAATCACAGCTAGTTAATTGTTGGTATGCATATATATATATATATATATATATATATATATATATATATATGTGACAGCGGGATCAAAGTATTAATAAATGTTTATTTTAAAAAAATACATAATAAAATTCTGAAATACGTGGTTTATGCCTTATTATTATTAATATATATATATATATATATATATATATATATAATATACTACAGCACTATAGCCAAGATTAATTATAACTTAAGAAGATGTATATCTTGATTAGTGTGTTTAGAGTTTAAAGTTGGTGTTGTGGTACGCATTATCTATGATTAAAATGCAAGTTTACTCTTGATAAAAACATATTTAATAATTATAGCATATACATAGTGGTTAAATTTATTTTCATAAATAAATTAACGTCCTAAATACCAATATTTTTTTTGTAGTAAGATATCGAATAATTAATTTATAAAGTTGAGATTTTCTATAGTTACATTCTGTCGATGATAATATTTGTATCGAAGTGTTTATTGGAGTATCAGATTATATAGCAATTAACTATAAATTATTTGGATAAAATTATTTTTATTCTTGAATTTACTTGTGAGGTATTTAAAAATCTCTTATTTGAAGGAGATTGAAAACAGCTAGTCTCACTATAAAAAAGTTGTTAATTCTCAATAAATAGATTTCAAAATAGTTAATCAATTGAATTAGTTGAAAGTTTGAAAAATTTCATACTTATTTATAGTTTTATACATTGATTTTATTTAAAACGAAAGAAAATACAATTCAAACTACAAAGAAATAGAATTTATTTTGAAACAGTATTTATTAAAATGAAAATAAATAATATTTAAAGTTAAAACATATAAAATTAAATACGATGAACGATTTTTAAATAGGTATCTTCATATTATATGAAAGTCTGATGAATAATAAAAAGTAAATCTCATTTAAAATAAAAGTTTTTTTTAATTTGTATTTCAATAAGTTATCGATATTTTCAGTTTTAAGAATTAGACTTTTTTAATAGATGCGAATATAGTGGGCATTGTTTATATATATATATATATATATATATATATATATATATATATATATATATATATCTTCAATTTAAATTTACAATTGTCTTCAACTTCTTTTGATATGTAGAAATTTTTTATTTTCCTATTAACTTTTAATTCTGAATTGCATACGAATTGAACAAGCTGCTGAGAAAAATAATAAAGTATTTCATTTAGAAAATTATTGAAATGTAACAAAAAGGTCAAGTGGATAGTATGCAAATTCCATGTTTGAAAAGAAATTAAATGAAATTTCACAATATTTGATTTATTATTATTTTCTTTGTACAATTCAAATTAAGATATAAAATTATATATATATATATATATATATATATAAGTAGACTGAAATGAAAATATGTAAATGAAGTTCCATTAAAAAACATTTAAACTAGTTTCTTATACAACTCGAATATCGATAAGAAGAATTTATTTTTCTTTGAATGAATTATTAATCAGAGAGTTTAATTAATAAAACGTATACAATTTTCATTAACTATGAAAATTGTTTTGTCGTCTCGTTCTTGAAATACATTTGTTATAAAACTGAAAGGTCATATGTCAACCGGTCCTTTTATACCAGTGGATACAAACTGTGTTTACTGTTGTTAGGTTGACGTCGAGTGATATCGTTCGTTTGAGTCAAATGTAAATACATTTTGACTATGTAATAAAACATTTCAAAAGTAAATGTTTGCTTTTGTCAAGTGTTGTTAAAAATATTGAATTTTATTAAAAAAAGGACATTTCATATAGCTATTGTTACATATAAAAAAAGCTATTAAATATGAAATAATTGCGAAAGCAAATGAAATTTGCAAATGGATTGTCCACACATAATTATTTGATGTTTTTAGAACAATAATGTGCTTGAAGTTTTCAATTAAATATTTTTTCTCTATAACAAATATGTCCATATATATATATATATATATATGTATATATATATATATATGTGTGTGTAAACTATTGTGATGCATTGTCATTTGAGAAATGAAATTTAATAAATACTTATTTGTGCTTTTGATTTTATGTTTTTTAAATCCATTTTTGTTAAAATATTATTTGTCAATATAATTATCACACTATAATTTTATATACTATGGTTTTCTTTCTAATTTTCTTATTTGTATCACTTATTTAATGATTTATTTTTAACCGTTTCGTACAGTTACTTATTTTTTCAAAGAATGAAACTAAACCTTTTGTTTTCCAAAATGTGTAAACTTTTTTTAAAAATGTACCTAAGATAATGATATTGAGGTTAGTGCCGATTTAAAAACGAATTTCATATTTTAATAATTTTATTGTCACTTTTCTTATGTTGTTTTTAAATCTGAATAGTAAATATTTTTAGTCTTGTTTTTAAACAATGCTGGAAATTCTGAAGATAAATGTATTTTTTATGATAAAGTAGTATTCTTCTTTTTTTATGAACACCACATCTATGTTAATTGAAACTACAAGCTTTAAATATATTTCATTTTATTGTTTTGGTGATTTTGTATCTAGGAATCACACATCTTTAAATATGCTATAAATAGTTTAGATAATTGTCATTTTAAAGTAGCTGTAAATAAAGGTAATTAAATAAATTTTTATTTTCTGAAGTTGATACAAATACCGCAAATATTCTCAGAAGATAAAAATTATTGTGATTAAAAACGGACAATGTATTATCGTGAATACAGATATTAATACAAACAATTATAAGTTAATTTTAATTTCTAAAAGTTGTATCTTAAAATTCCGTGCATAAATACTTTAGCAGTTCAAATGTAAATGTTATTTATGGAGTCCGCGTTCATTTTTCATTGACCAATTTTACATTTAATGAACAGATTTTTCAATTTTCCTGTAAACATTTGATATTGAAAAGTGAACTTAATAAGTATCATACGGTATTCATAAGAAAGTTGACGTATTGATTTATTACATGAAAGAGGAACAAAACGAGTCGAAAGGGGATTAAGCTACGGGTCTTAGTGGAAAGCTGTAGGCGTATCCTCCCGTTCAGTTAAGATTACGATGCTGGCCGTATTAAACGCCGATTAAACAGACATAGACATATTTGAATGATTAAACTAGTCGTCTAGCATATTGATCAAATAACTGACATACCAATAAAATCTCATTATGAATATTATATTGAATTCATATCCAGTATGAAGATATATCAATTACCCGCTTTTGAGTGAACATCGGCTATTATAAAGTCAATGAAATCATTCTCTAGAGGATCAAAAGTAATTTTCTCGAATGCTTTGGCCGCGGTCGTTGTAAAATTGATTTCAAGTGGCGTTTTAAAATTAATATTCATTTTTCTTTCTGTATTTGTTTTGAAAATAATGAATATTCACGAATTTCAACACGGAACATATTGAAAAACTGCGTAATCTACCTAAAATGTTAACGTACTCCAAACATAAGGGATAATACTTTACAGTGTCGGTCGTGAGTTCGCCTTATCCTATTACAAACGATTTCGATCAATTTCATTTGATGGCTGTAATTTAAGTAAAGCGTTTTTTTATTGAACAATTAGTCAGTTTTACTTTTTATTCTGAATATTTTACGAAAATGTTACAGGAATTGATTGAACGTTCTCTAATGATGAGATTTATAAAATTATTCGTTATTTAAACTCTGGAAAAATCATTCGAAACGTTCTATTTAATTGCGGACAATAATTATACTGCAATCATTAAAAATGACTCGAATGTATATGTATATATATATATACGTGTGTGTGTGTGTGTAAATTAATGTTTGAATAGAAACCGCCGATATTCCAGTGCTGCATTATTGCAATATTTTATTGGTTTAAATGTGGCATTAACACTCTCTGACCTGCAGGCTAAATATTTCCATGTAGGATTTTAATCCAACCCACAGAAGCTTTTACCTTTAATACAATTTGTAACGAAATTATACATGAATCTACATTAACAAGTATTATAATTTTAGTTTAAACAAAACTATTTGCATTTTACTAAATTCTTTTAATACTTCATATATATATATATAATATTTCATTTTTATTAAATCATATATAATAATATATTTTTCTAAAAAAATTATTTAAAGTTCACTGATAATTAAATAAATTATAAATATTAAATACGTTTTTAAATGTACAAGTTCTTAATTTGGAAAGTAGTTAAAATAAAAATGAATTGTTATAAATGGAAATAAATTATTGAAATGATTAAAAAATGTGTGTATGAAAAAAAAATATGTTAGTAATTAAATAAGTGCGGTTTGTAACCTTCAAATTTATATACATTTACAGCTTTTTTGACTTCCATAGCTATTTTAAATGGTCCAGAACTGTTGGATGACTAACTACTAACTTTTGTGCAAGTTTTTGAATTGTTGTGCGTGGTTCTGATTCAATTAATGCTTTCAGTTGATATTTTTGAACTGAAGAAGGACGTCTGAGACCTTTTTCATCTTCAAGGCTTTCGTCCCCAGCACGAAATTTTTGGAACCACTGTTGTACCGTACGTTCCTTAACAGTACCCACAGCAAAAGTATCGTTTAGTTTAGCAATTCTCTAGCAATTTCTGGTTCTTTAACACCCGTTTTTTACTCATATAAATTTTAATTGCTCTTATTTGCTTCTTTTCCATCTTTAATTCAATAGTCAGATTTGAATAAAACATAATAATAAAACCAAATTTGATCTTATCATAAGACAGACCAAAAAATGCACTTTAAAATGTTATTAACATGAATACGATGAAATAACACTTTCATTGTATTAATTTAAGGTTGGAACCACAATTATTTTCCTACCATCCTAATACTTAAAGTTTAGTATATTTAATTGATGCTACCTAATTATTTATTGTTTATTAGTAATATATAGAAAACAACAATTTTATTCTCAGTATATATATAAAATAATATATATATATATACACAATATATATATATATATATATATATATGTTTGTGAATTATTCATGTGGCATCTATTTTTTTATAACCTTCATAAACATCATATTTTTGTTCTGTAAGAAAAATCTTATAAATTATTTACAACTAGCAGCTGTATTGTATAGTTCAAATGTTGATCTATGAAAGTAAATGTGACGGGTTTAAACCTCAATTAAATAATAAATTTATATATACAAAAACATGATCTACAACCTCTTGAACTAGACAATACATTTTTGTTTCTATAAATAAATATATAACAAAATATGATAATGTACAAACACTAAGCCTTTTTGTATTTCGAATTATTTTTATCTTTGTGTAAAAGAAGCTTGTGTATGAAAATCAATATTTAGTTTTAGAAGTTCAATTGATCAAATTAATTATTAACATGGATGAGAAAGATTCAACTAATTCTTTTCTTGTTAACTGTAATTTTTCCTGGCTGTATCCGTGAACAACAGAACAATTCCATTGAAAACATATCTAATTTCAAATTACAACGTACGTATGACTGTTAACAACATGTACAATCAGTTAATTACACACAAAACGCGGAAAACAAGACGTTGAAAACGCTAAACGATCTGCTATAACGTAAACCAAAAAGCAAGATTAACGAGACGGAGTTTCGTACTGCGAAATAGCGAACAATTCTATAATATATTTCGGAAACTTCGCCATATTGTTAATAAATTGCTTTGATTTTCTTGGAGATACCGCCTCTGGTATTAATACAAAACATAGTTTCCACTATTTGGTTGATTATAATCCCTCAACTCCTTTGGGTACGTAAAAACAATAACTACCCTAGGTAGGAATTCTCTTGTCACATTGCGTTAATGAAAGTACTTACATATCTGCGTATTTGTGCTTTTATGTATAGAATATTTAATATCAGTATGCGTTATTTCTTAATTACAGAATAGATATATGGATATTAAAAGTAACATTATGTTATATATTGTTTTATACATGAATTATCATGCATATCTATTGTGTATTGAAAGATTCAATTTTAATAACTAAAAAGATAAACAAGTTATATTTGAAATAGTTATAACTTTCTTTGTATAGTTTTATTGGGTTATTAACCTTTTAATTTTGTTAATAAATATAAAAAAATATTTTAAATCGAATCAATTTCTAAAATAGAATGATTTATTACAAAACATAAAAAATATATAGACTGTAATGATATCTTGAACAAGTTTTTAAAAATTTATATGGTTATACATACATACATACATATATATATATATATATATATATATATATATATATATATATATATATATATAAACGGGTGTACAAACAGTACAAATAATGTGATACTAAGAAAAACAGAACGAGTTCTCGACTTTCTTGTACACATGTATTTGATCACAGATAAAGATTAGTGGTATTAAAAATGAGATGGTATTCATTTCTTAGCACAACAATTAGGTCAATCCATTGGAAGAAACGTCACGACAAGAGTGTTTTTGTAACACTTCGCTGCGTCAGCGATGACTTCAGAAAAACCATTATAGGCTTAGATAACAAAACCAAACGCAATTCCCGTTGGAGCAATACATATCCTGAAAACAAATTATATTGACAATCTTAAATGGAAAACGCAAATACTTCGGTTATATTTTGTAATAACATGAAGATTTATATTAAATCTCTTAACGAGTTATATATATATATATATATATATATATATATATATATATATACTGAATGGTATATTTTTTCATAAATTATAAAATTTTGGCTATATATTATAAAGTTGCTCGTTTTGAAAATTTTTAGAATATTGACTTGAATATTTTCTGCAGAAAAGTGAAGAAATTATTTGAATATATTTTTAGAGATCTTTTAATTTGTTACCCAAAGATGAGTTGTTTTAAGTATAACGCTTTAAAAATATCACATTTGATAAATGTTCAAAAACTAGTAATTAATATTTTTCATAAATACGTATTTCATGAATTAATATATTAGGTTGGCAGCAAAATAAATGCGGTTTATGACATTCAAATTCATGTACATTTTTCTCAGCTAATAATTAACTTTATTAATCGAAATAAACACGATTAGAATTAACACATTTTTGCCAATTAACCCCTCAAAACACCCTCACACTTTCAGCTGCTCCTTATGAACTGAATAAGGACGCCCGCGACTTTCTTTATCTTCAAGGCTTTTGTCCTCAACACGAAATTTTTAGAACCACCATGTTGCTTCATATGTTCTTTAACAGTACCCATATCAAAAACATTGTTTAGTTTAGGAGCAGTTTTATCTGCTTTACCGCCCATTTTGAACTCTTATAAAATGCCCTTATTTTCTTTTTTTCGATTTTTAATTCAAAAGCCCAATTTGAATCAAAATTAATAATGAAACCGAAGTCGATGTTACCAAAATACAGACCGAAAAATTTACTTTAAAATGATATTAATATGAACAGGATGAAATGACACTTTCATTGAAATAAATTAAGTTTAGAATTCAAGTTTAAAATAAAAACCGCAATTATTTTCCTACTAAACTAATATATTATCTGTTTTTTTTTTTATTCCTTATTAGTGCTGCTTGTGAAATATTATATGAATGTTATTATCAGATTTTGTGCTCAAACAAAGTAAAAAATATGATTCAGAATGAAATTGCTATTTTTAAATACATATTAATTAAATTTTATGTATTTCAGTAAGGTATTGAAAACCATAAACCACAAAAAGTAATTTATTTTTTTTGGTATCTTATATTGTTTGGTATTCTTATTGAAGCGTGAAAAGTATTTATCAAAAATGATCAATAATCAATTATTGAACATGTTTAATCGGAAAAGAAATTGTAGTTTGCATGGAAGTAAAATTATTACTTATAAAAGTTTATTTAGCTACAGTACCAAATATATTAGATAAAAAATATTTTATACTGATATTTTGACATGGATTAAAACTGAAGATGCAAAATTATGACATTAAATAATTTGTTATTATATAGTGTTTATTTTCTTGTCTCTTTATTTCAAGTTATATTGTTTTATATTGTAAATTGTTTTAGAGTTTGTATTTCACACAATCTTTTTTTATTGCTTCATTTTTAGATAGTATTTTCAAATTTAATTTCAGTTTTTTTGAATAAATTAGAAGATACATTTTTCTTTTCTTCCTAGCAGTGAATTTTAAAATTATAATGATGATAATATATTTATTATAATGAAAAAAGTCATTTAAACAATTATTTTAAAAAAATACTTTCAATAGTACGAAAGAAATATTGAAGTTTGAACTTCAGAAACGAATTAATAAGAGATTACAAGACTTTGTTGCAAACTTTATAGAAATTTGAGGTTTGTGGGGTAGTTAGGAAGACCATTTACTGTTCACTGACTGTTAATTACAGCAAGACTCCTTCAAGCATTCTAACTGTAGTTTTCTTTACATTTTTCATAAAGTTAACATATTTTGAAGAGCATTAGATAAATAATATTTCTATTTTTTAAGTATTTATTCTAATAAATGTTGTATTCGAAATTGTATGAATTGTGAACTCATTTGAAGACATCTTCATATGCTATATATTTTTAAATGTATTTTCATATTTTAGAAGTGAAATCGATAGTTTTTATTCAATCGCATCTTTTAAATATTTCAAAATAATTTAAGAAGGGTGAATTTTCTCATTTCATATTTGTAAATTATATTTATTTTCAGATTTATATCTGTAGTGTAAAATAGAACTGAAAATATAACAACGTAAAAACATAAAAAAGTATATACATTTTATAACAATCGAGTTTAAGTATTTAAATGTATTACGTTTGTAGGTTTGGTTAAATTCAATACAAAACTCATTTTGTTATCGTTCATTTACTGTAAGAAAACTTTGGATCGCGCAGCGAAATGTTTAAAACTCTTAATTAAACAAGTTTCAATTCGAACATCGTCAATTTTAAACTCGGCTAACGACACAATGTGAAATTAAATTTTTGCGTTTCTTTTATATATTACAAAAGAATATATTAAAAAAGATGTGTACAATGAACGCATGCTCGTAGTTTGAAAATAACGTTTCGATGAATTTTTGTCGATTACAAACGAAGATGTTTTTCAATTTTCTCTTGATCAATTTTTCGTATCAGAAGTTTGTTCATATAGGAAAATTGTAAATTAAATTTTATTTTTATTACCTCGTTTGATTTAGTTACACACACACACACATATATATATATATATATATATATATATATATATATATATACACATTAATTGACTTCTGTAAATAAGTACTTATTTGATTTATGACTTTATGTATTCTAAATTAACTCGAACATCTTTGAAGTTGATAATTACAATACAAACTTTGTTTCCTATATTGGTCAAATCAATTAAGTATTGTCTAGTAAATGTAATTATTTTAGATGAAAATTTCTTTGATGTTTGAATAAATATGATCAAATAATGAAACAAAGTATGTATTGAATGAAGTTAATTAATTAAAATATTTACTACACTTTATGTAATTAATTTTTTTTAAAAAGACTATTTACTTAACCTATTAAAGTGCCTTCTTAAGTAGCCTTTTATTATATATATATATATATATATATATATATATATATATAACAACAGGTTACTTAAGAAGTCACTTTAATTAAATTGAGTAAATGAATTCTTTTTTAAAATAAATTAATTACAGAAAGTGCATTGAAATACGTTGTTTTTTGCATACATATGTAATAAACAAGGCATTGTACTTGCTAAAATAATTAAACTCATTTATTACGTTGTCTTTGTTCGAAAATTTCATGGAAAAACCTACCTAGTTTTTTTTTCATATTTATAAAAAAAATGTACCCTTTATGAATTATTTCCGGAGTGGGTGAAAATATCAACATCACCTCAACGCGTATATACCTTGATTTAAAAAAGAGTTATAAAACAGTATAGAGCAGCCGTAATTTAATAAACGTAAGAGTATAACATGATTACTCCATTAACACGAATGTCATCGTATACTGCATACTGCGAACGATAAAAATTTTTTTCGTTTATTTTAGAAAAAGTCTTTTTCAAATGTATTCGTTATTTTATTCCGGCGTAACTTTAATACGATTATTCTCTTTGTAGCATGAATGTTTCCTGTATTAATCAAATTTTTATTCTTAACTTAATTGAATTAAAATACAGTCTTGAAGTTTGCCAACGGCAAACTTCATATATATATATATATATATATATATATATATATATATATATACAGAAATTTGTATATTTTTTAAAGAAAAGCAACATGTCTTTTATGAACAAATTTTATTAAATTGTTATAGAAATATATAACCGACTTTAAAAGTTGATTTTTAAGTCCAGTGTGAAGTAATTTATAAATTATTGAGTATAGAAGTATAAGAAGTATTTGAGTATAAGAAGTATTTTGATGCAAAGAAAATGCATTTTTTTATTTACATTATTTTACATTGCCACTAAAACTAAAATGCATTAACTGTTCTTTTCTTGAACAAAAATTTTTTTTACTTAAATGTTATATATTAAGTCAGTGCAAAGATAATTGTGGTTTTTGTTGTTTTAAGTTTGGTGTTGATTTTTCTAGTTACCGTTATCTTTTGATAAAGTCCTGTGATACATCATTGTAAACCATACAATTATCACTACTGATTTCAACTTTTGTGTAATGTTTTCCTTCTTTAGTATTGTTGGATATAATCTCTTAAATTAGTTATGGAAAAAAGCGAATTCGTATTATTTTTTTGTATGAGTTTAAATGGGAACTTAAAGCAACAGAAACAGATCGAAATATCAAATTTGTTTTTGGCGAAGAGTCAATTAGTGAACGTACAGCTCAACATTGGTTCCAAAAATTTCGTAATGAGAACGAAAGCCTCGATGATAAGGAGGGATGTCGTGGATGTCTTTCAGCCATAGATAATAATGATTTAAGAACCATTATTGAAGCAAGACCACGTGAAACAATTCGAGAGGTGGCAAAAGATTCAGTGTTGATCATTCAACAGTGGTTCGACATTTGAGCATAAATGAACATCAAGCAATTTGGCAATACGAAGTCTGCACTGCGCTTCTTTTGAGTAACAAACATGGTCCCTTTGTTAATCGAATTGTCATATTTGATGAAAAGTGCATTCTCTACAATAATCGAAAACGTTCATCACAGTCGCTAGACCGAGAAGAAGAACCAAGATAGTTTCTTAAACAGAAGTTTCATGAAAAAAAATTTAAGTCATTGTTTGTTGATCGAAAAGTGGCATCATTCGCTGCAACTTCTTAAATCCTGGCGAAATAACAACAGAAGGAAAATATTGTCAGGAAATTGAAAAAATGCATGAGAAGTTGCTTCGTTTACGGCCAGAATTAGTCAATCGAAGAGGACCAATTTTTCTTTATGACAACGCCCGACCGTACGTCTCACAAACGACTTTTAAAAAATTAAATGAACTGGGCTATGAATCCTTACCCTCACCCATCTTATTCTTTAGATCTGTCTCTAACAGATTATCATTTTTTTTAAACATTTAAGTAATTTCCTACGAAACAAGGTTTTCAAAGATCAAACATCAGCTCAAAGCGATTTCGATGAATTCATTAATTCCAGGACTCTAGAATTCTATCTGGTATGAATAAACAAACTTCTTTCCCGTTGGGAGAAATATGTGCTGGTCAAATGGCCTTTATTTTGATTAATAAATATAATTTTTAATTGATATATGTCTTTATACTCGATATGTAAAAACTGTAATTATTTTTGCACGAACCTTATATATATATATATATATATATATATATATATATATATATATGTACACATTGTGACAAGTCAATATTTTGAAATGATTTCTATTTAACAGACATATAAGAATGGCTAAATGATTTATTTATAGCAGAAAAAAATATGTAGAGTAGTGCAGGTAACTGATGTCAAATCACGAATACTTATTTTATCGACACGTCAAAATCCAATATAGCAGATGTGATCAAGGCATTTATCTTCATTGAGCTATCAAAACTTGACTGTTCACAAAAAAATTCGCACATGTCGTCGATAATCCGTGCAGACGTTAGATCTGTTTCAATTTGTCATTTTTCATGACATTAGTGATGGATGTTTCTCGATATAATGTATCGAATGATTGGATAATGCATTGGTTGGTAATATTTTCACGAAATATATATATATATATATATATACATACACACACACATACATACATACGTGTTATTGTCTTTTGACACGCTATTTTTGCAGGTATATATTTATCGATACATGAAAAAGTTCCTTGATACATATATATATATATATATATATATATATAGATATATATATATATATATATATATATATATGGCTTGTATAATTTTGTTAGTGGTTCATTTGGTTGATTATAAGATTTTTTTATTATAATTTTTTTGTATTCATTATTTATTTTCCCTTTTTTACTTGTTTAATAATTAATGTATTTTTAAGCTCATATATATATATATATATATATATATATATATATATATATATATAAATTTTTACAATATTTCAATTTGTGTTCGATAAAAAATTGTAAGGCTTACTGGTTACGCTATTAGATTAAATTCAGGTTTATTTTTCATTAAGATATTAAAATTATACTGAATGTCCAATAAGTTGATTTTGATACTGTTTAAAAATGTGATTTATTTAAAAATGTTTGTTACAATAAAACAGAATTAAGAGAATAATAAATTAAAACTATAATACACAATATACAGAAAACACAAATGAAAATATTATGTTTGTAGGAACATAATTACGGTTTATGTTTTTTGAAATTTAACTTCAATTTATTTCAATGAAAGTATCATTTCATCGTGTTCATGTTAATATCATCTAAAGTGTATTTTTTTGTCTGCATTTTGCTAACATAGGTTTTGATTTTATTATTAATTTTGTTTCAAATTGTGCTATTAAATTAAAGATGGAAAAGAAGCAAATAAGAGCATTTTTTTGTATGAGACGAAAACGGGTAGTAAATCAGGAAAACTTCTCGTCAACTAAACGGTGCTTTTGGTGTGGGTACTATTAGGGATCATACGGTGCAATGGTGGTTCCAAAAATTTCATGCTGGTGACGAGAGCCTTGTAGATGGTGTTCATCTTCAGTTCATAACGACCAATTAAATGGTTAGTCGAATCAGAACCACGCACAACAATTCGAGAGCTTACACAAAAATTAGGCGTTAGTTATCCAACAATTCTAGAACAATTAAAATAGCTACAGAGAAAAATGTATACGAATTTGAAGGTTATAAACCGAAATTATTTTTCTACCAACCTAATACAACCAGTATTTTTAAATAATGTTGTTTAATGAAGTTCCTATTTTTATTTCATATATATATATATATATATATATATATATATATAACCTGTTAAAAGCGAAAAAAAATTTAATAATAAAAAAAACTGACTATGTTGACGCAACCCGTACAAATTATTGAAAATCGTTTCACCGAGCTTGAACCAAAAGTAGATCTCTACAAATACGTTCAAATCAGAATACGACAGGTCTGAAAAATCAACAGTATACATTGAAATAAAAATTCAATATTTGCGAATCATTATTGTTTTGTTTGTGAATGTACTGTTTGTATTTTTCAGTAATTGTGTTCACCTCGTTTTTCAGTAAATAAAAGAAATAAAAAGGAATTGAAAATCAGATATGAAGTTCGAATGAATCGATACACACTGATAACAATTTTATAGAAATAAATAATGCATTATCTGTATTGTATTGTTTATCATGTAAATTTTTTACATACATACACACACATATATATATATATATATATATATATATATATATATATATATATATGTATATATATAGAGAGAGAGGGAGAAAGTTTTTTATATGAAAATAACTTGTGTTAGAAAAGGGTTACTTAAAATGAATTAATTTGCAAAAATCATGAATGTTAAGAAAATAATAGATTGTTATTTTATTTGAGAAACGAAAAATTAAGACAATTATTCTATTTTACAGTTGTTTGTATACTTTTTACACTCGTTTGAATCTACAAAGCAAAATTAAAATATTGTTTTCATTTTTTCTGGTTAAAAATTTTCTTGATAATTTTTTTTCATAATAAATCTATAATTTTGTGTTTAATTTTCGTAACTCAATTTCAAAATAAATAATTTAATTTTTACAAAAACAGTTACGATTGTCATAATTTTTTACAAGGAATTAATTTAATTTTTTAATTTGAATTTTTTTTTCTTCATCTTCGATTTTCTTTTCTTCGATTTGTAACTGGTTTAAGTCTTTATAGATCCTTTGTCAATACGATCTAAGCAGTTTTATAAAATCATTTTCACGAACAATGCACAATTTTTTTTGGTCTTTCAATTTTATTTTGTTCGAAGTTGACGACATGAGACAACAAGAGCGCTGATAAAAAAAAATAGTGTTGATTCGAGAGGAATATGTGAATAGGAACTTTATTATTAATGAACACTCATTTTTATAAATTAAATTTTTTTGCACTATTTCATGTTTCATTATCACTTTTAAGTATCATTGTAATAACCTCAAAATAATTTAACAATTTTTTGTTTTAAAAAAAATGACAGTTTAAAAAAATAGCTAGTAAATAAGAAATGCTGCATATTACCTTCATCTTTTAATTCATGGATGATCTTGAAAGAGATAATTCCTTTTTTGAAATTTACTATTCAACATCTTTTTTTCTCATATTTTCAGTATATTTTAATATTCCTATTTTACCCGTTTATTACATTCTTCCTGAACATTTTATATTTTAACTTGTAATTAATATCTATTGATTTGTGATCTTTTTTCAATACGTCCCGCCTATTTCCATTTTAAATTCCGTATTCTTCTTAATACTTTCATTGTTTTCAAAACGATTTTAGTTTAGTAGTTTGAATAAAAAAAACATAAAATTAAATTAACATCACTTTATAATTAAAAATGATATCTTTTTAAGTGTTATAGTGAGTAATCATGCTATTATGTATATTAAAATAATTTAAATGTCTGGTCTTCTACTCATGAGCGAAATTATACTAATAAAATACTAATTTTAGAATAATATAAAACGATATTATTCTTTGTTTATTTGCTCTTGATATTTTAGTAGAGATGAGTATTATGGTAAATAGTTTTATAGCCGAGAAAATTAGCAATGTAATTTAAGATGTTTTTCAGATAATTATATTGCTGAAACTTTATTATTTAGTAAAAGTAAATGTATGTCATCTGTTTAATTTTCTAATTAGATAATTACACAATGAATAAATGAAACACACACACATTTGTATATATATATATATAAACAAAGCCGAATGAGAAGATTAAATAAGGACTTTGCTGGAAACTTGAAGTTGTTAATGTAACAGTATAAAACTTTGTATACAATCATATTGATCAGTTTGGTAACAACACGAACCAATTAATTATTGTATTGGTAAAATTCAAAGGAGATTTGAAAGTTTTGAATTATCTTTACAAATTCTGCATAAAAGTTGATTTACTTGTTTTTGGCTCGGTTTAAAAAAATAATTTATAATCATTGGAAATTGCCATATTATATATATATATATATATATATATACATTTATATTATGAGTAGGATAGAATTTTAATACTCAGACGAAGTTATTTTTATAACATTTTTTATACTAATAATATTTTATATTAAAATAACGTTTCTAACGGTGAGGAATGTTTTTGAAGATATCACATTCTATGTTTATAACAGCTAAATATTTGCTTATTTTCTCCACGCACTATATTAGAATGCACTACATCTTTTTTGAGTCGTTTTATTGATCCTGTAGAAGGAACGTCGTCCCTTGAATTCAGAATTACTATCGAAAATTACTAAATTCTATGTAAATTTTCATTGCACTTATTGTTTTCCCCTTACATCTAAGATATAAATATATTTTTAAAAAAAATTAAACTAAACATATTTATCAGTAAAAATAGCTTTGAAGGAAACGAGGATTTTAATTTGTTTCTTCTGTAGAATATATATTTACAAGTTAAGACAGTTATGTATTAAAGAGACGAAGTGATGAAAAATGTTTTGCAATTAATCTGAGTGATTTATCTGTCGTATTTCCTTATTGTATTTACTCTTTGTGATATATATTTCAAAATACTTTGATTTATTATTATCATCTAAAAGCTTCCAAGTTTGAATGAATTGTTCGTTCGATTTTAATAACGAAACTTATTTAATCAGGTTAATTGTTATAAATAAAAAATCGTCTACGAGTCGTTTTAGAATATATTTATGTATGTTTTTTAACACAATAATGTATTTTCCGTAACATTATTCTTTATACCGTGAACACTAAAAAATCTTTGAAGCGTTAGTTATATTGAAACTTGTTATTTTTTAATTAAAAAATGTACTGGAATTAATAGATATTAAATTTAGAATTACATCAAATACGAATATTTAACATAAGTCAAAATACTTAATTTGGATTTTTCTTTATTAATTTTTTATTAATTTTCTCAAAGCTTTGAAAAATATATTTGTTGAAAAATACACTTTAATAATATAATGAGATTATACTTATATAGGGTGATTCAATTTAGGCTTACATATGGAAGTATTAAAAGGGGGCGTAGAGGTTAAGAAAATTCATGTTATTTTTTATTTAGTATTTTAGTTTAATTCAATACTTACATACAATTGAACTAAAATACTAAATGGAGGATGACATTTTTTTTAATTATTTTTTTTAATAATTTCGTGCAGTAGCCTAAGTTCGATCACCCTATATTAAAAATATTATTTTGTTAAAAATAACCAGTTAGTTCTAAAAAGAAATAATTAACATTTATTGAATTTAAGTAGGTTGATACGTTTTTAAAAAAATATCATTCGTTTTTTTAAACAAATTAGTTTTGTATGAAAAAAACATTTATACAGTATATTTTGTTTAAAAAATATAAATAAATGTTTAGAAATTATTCTCATTATTTTAAATTATTAAAATTGAATGAGATTATGAAAAATATTTTAAGATTGAAACGTGATTAGCACTGTTCCTAATAGTTTTTTTTTAAATTCATAATTAAACGGATTACTACATACTTTTTTCTTATTTATTAATCTACCTGTTTACAACATGCTTAATAGCGTTAATAAATTTAATTTTATAAATAAGTTAACAAAATTTTGAGTAAATGTAATGAACATTTTTTAAAATAAAAAAAGTTTTTTTTGTTGTTTTATTTTTAAGTAAATCATAATGTCATAATAAAAAATATGATTGATAACCGTACATTTTTAGTCTGTCTCGAAATTTCTCTTTCTTTTTTATTTAGATATAAGATAAAGTGAAACGGTTAAATGAATAGGATAGCTATTAATGTTAGTAGATAAATTTCGTCGAAGCGCCATTACAGTTTTTATTTGCAAACCGAAACTGCATGCGCATCCAAAATCGAGGCATTCGGCTAGAGACGATATGAATAAAGTTCATAGTATTATACCGAATGTAGGAATTTTTCATTCTTGTTGAGAAGTTATGTAAATTTTCATTTTATGAATAAGGAAATGTTCGATACGAATTGCTCTTTACTGTCAATTTGTATTCAGCAGAATATTTCATAAAAATGAAACCTTTAAACCTCCGTACAAATGATTCGCAATCGAGCTTTTGTATCCTTAGCAATTTTCTTAGATGTATCAAGTAACAGTATTTTTTTTTGCTCTACTTATGTGTTTCAGTTCTGTAAGATGTACACTATACGCACATAAATTATATTTAAAATTCTTTTGCAGCTTAATAAATTGTACTGTGTCTATGCTAGACATTCTACATAAAGATTTTTTCGAACCAACTGTTTTTTTCCTTATTTTTATTTATAAACACACCATTATATATATATATATATATATATATAAATAATTCTGAAAACTATGTTTATTTACAATATATATAATATATATATATATATATATATATATATATATATATATATATATATATATATATATATATATAGTTATTTATTATATTAATTGATTTAAGAGATATTTTTTACCTTACGCTCTACCACTGTATCAGTACAGGTAAACCGTATTAAATTAACAATACTGTGCAGTGTTTTCATTAATTAGGGATACTCGTCAAATTGTATTTAATGTATGTTGAATATATCAACCTAAATGGAAAGGATGTGTAGAACGTCACATTAAACCGAGTATATTGTTTTAATTGACCGATTACTCCTGTTAAGACATTTATTGTTTATGTTGGCTGCACATAAATTTCAGTTACTGTCACATCGAAAAACAATTAATTTATAAATGGCGTGATAATGATTTAGTATTTGATTGGAATAATTGTGGATTTATTGAAACCATTAAACGTTTTTAGACTAATTGGATTACAGCGTTCACACTTCATTAAATTGTGTACTCGGTTATAAAATTATATCAGTCTTCGATTTAATTATTTTATAATATGTTTTAATCGACATTACAATTTTTCAAGTTGTCTGGTATTGTCGTAACTGACATTGAATTTTGTTTATTTTTTTTTATGGATGTACTTAAAATTGAGGTGAAGTTTTTTCAGAATCGATTTGTATCTCATTTCTCAAAAAGTACATGACAAGATGGATGAACCGTCAGAAAATGATTACACGTTACAAAATACGTGCGAACTTTATTTTTCATTTTGTTATATTATGAAAAAGTTATTTGAACATGTGTGTTTTTTTATTATTTACCTGTGATAGTATAGGTTTAATAAAATAAAGTTTTGTAGAATTTTCAATATATATATATATATATATATGAATGTTTTGGTTTACAAAGTGAAATTCGTCAGTTTGACATTAAAAAGCAATTAATACTATCGCGTTGTGTATTTAAAACAACGGTGACCATGATATAAGTTTGATTTGATTGAAAGAAAAGTCTATTCGTGCTTGAACGTAGACAAGCAAAATAATATCAAGAGCAAATGATACCAATAAAGTGTGATGATATTCGAAACACGTACACAGCTGACAGCAGTAACATTTCAAGTCCTGATATTGGTGTCTATAGTAAATTGAGGCTTTGTGCTTGACTGACATTAATTCTGAACGTGGAATGGGTGGTTGTAACATAGGCTCTGAATTTATGTTATAAGCCATATGTTGTCGTCTACGTGTACAGTTATACATATTTTGGACAAGTTGTTGATTAATATGTACATGTTCTGTGTACAAAAACAAAACTTTTTTATATTTCGTTTCGTTTCTGCGAGATAACATTTCATATGTCTGATGATATGCAAAAATCTGTTGCATCCATTTATAAGAATACTCACGTAAATTACATTCAACAATATATGAATTTATGTATGTGGTTTATATTCACTGACATATGAAATGTTCAGAACAAACAAAAAATATTTTCATTAAATCATTTTTTATGTCATTTACAATTGTACATTGAGTTAGGTTGTATTTAATTTAAACTTTTTTATCACCAATATCGAAGTGTACAAACTTTACTAAATATAATTTTAAAACCGTGCCAGGGTATTTTTTGATATAGACATAATTGCTTCGTTAGTTTTTTTTTTAAAAAAAAACAATTAACGAAAAGTAGTTAAACTTTAATTATTTTAAAACTCGTTCGCTCTTATCAATGATAATAGTCTAATTTCTCTATTAATAAATATATATTTTTCTTTATTAGATTTTATTAGATTGGTAGAAAATTAATTGCGGTTTATGACCTTCAAATTCACGTACATTCACAGCTTTTTTGATTTTCTTAGCTGTTTTAAGTGGTCTAGGACTGTTGGATGACATATTCAAAACTGTTTTTAAAATATTTTATAAATAAAAATATTGGTAGAAAAATAATTGCGGTTTATGACCTTTAAATTGATATATACTTTTCTCTGTAGCTCTTTTAATTGGTCTAGAATTATCGGATGACATACCTAACTTTTGTGCAAGCTCTTGATTTGTTGTACGTGGTTCTAATTCAACTAACGCCTTCAATTGGTCGTTATAAACTGAAGAAGGATGCTCACTACTTTCTTCAACTTCTAGGCTTTAGTCTCCTGTATGAAATTTTTGGAACCACTTTTACACCGTACCTGTATTAACAATTGCGATAATAATTGTAAATGAGAAAAATTTTCTATGTTTCAACTATATTCAAAATTGTTTTGAATTGACTTTTACAAAATAATCACTATTTTTAGTAAGATGTCCTGTTTTAATTAGTGGTTCATTTCAAGAAAACTCTCTTATTTCGTTAAATTACGTACGATTATTTGTATGTATATTTTTATAATTTATTGTTTGTCAAATCCAACATATTATTGATGCACCTATCTTATATAAACAATACTTAAATCTATATGCTTGTTATTTTTGTTCTCAGAATGAATAATTTATATTTTGAATATTTTACATTTATTTTTCTGACGATTCGAATATTGTACCGTTGTCAAATAGGCTGGGCGGTACGAATAAGCGAACAGAAAAAAATTATCAAGGCCCTGAAGCTAAATAAAACTTTTTCCAAACGTACTACCGAAAACATTACAGCTTTTTACTCGATTTGTTATACACTTCTTTATAATTAAATGCTTCGTACAGTATGAATAAGTTTGAGATAAAAATATTACTTGTTTTTTCTCATTAATGCATTAATATTGTTTCTTTATATATATATATATATATATATATATATATATATATATATATATATATATATATATGTACTTAAAGGAAACCATTAAAACTGTAAGTTAAGAGTGGATAATTCAATTAAAGGGGCATTCTGTTAGAATAACAAATTATAATCAATATTCCAATATGTAAGCTTAATAAATTTTGTCGATATTATCAGATTGGGTATTCCATAGAAAATTTAATTATTATAGAGGTTGAAAGGGGTAATATAAACTATGTTAATAAGTGGAGACAAATGTTTTCATAATATATTGTACAAACATGGTAATGCGACCTGAAACAGTTCAAGGGCTGAAATTGAATTATCTTTTGAGTATATTAGTCTAGACGTGCAGGTTTTTGTGTACGCAGTTCTTCAAATATTTTACTTGAATTAAAGAAATGCATTGTTTATATATATATATATATATATATATATATATATATACATATATATATATATATATATATATATATATATAATTTAAATTGCAAGACATTTATAATTAATTTGATAATTATTAAAATAATTAAAATATATGATATTCAAATCTGTTTTTAAAATATTTTATAAATAAAAATATTAGGTTGGTAGAAAAATAATTTCGATTTATGACCTTTAAATTCATAAAAAAAATTCTCTGTAGCTGTTTTAATTGGTCTAGAGCTATCGGATGGCTAATACCTAATTTTTGTGTAAGCTCTCTAATTGTTGTGCGTAGTTTTGATTCAACAAACACCTTCAGTTGATTGTTATAAACTGAAGAAGGACGCCCGCGACCATCTTCAAGGTTCTCATTACTAGCACTACATTTTTAAAACTACAATTGCACCGTACGTTCCTTAACAGTACTCAAACCAAAAATAGTGTTTAGATTACGAGTAGTTTCTGCTTTTTTATCACACGTTTTAAACTCATACAAAAAATGCTCTTATTTACTTCTTTTCCATTTTTAATTCAATAGCTCAATTTGAAGCAAAACTAATATTTAAACTAAAGTAGGTGTTACCAAAATACAGGAAAAAAATGCAATTTAAAATAATAATACGATGAAATGACATTTTCATTGAAAAAAATAAGGTTAGAATTCAGAAATCAAAAACCGCAATTATTTTCTTACCAATCTAAAACAAAACTGTAATATATGAATCAACATTCGTAGAAATGTAAATCTATTATTTAGATATCTAAAAATGATATTACTTATTGCTTGAATTTAAAGTGTTATTCCTTTTAGTACTTTTTACTAGCTAATATTTTATGTTTTTTAAGTTATTGTCAATATTTCGACAGATTATATGAATTGAATCTTTATTTTAAAACAGAAAAAATATTTTTATTCTTTGAAATTTTATTCTGCTTTATTTTAATCAATAAAATAAACATTTATTTTCTATTTTATTAACGTAAAATATTAAAAACGTTCTTAATATGTGTTTATGTGGTATAACTGATTTAAGATTTGAAAATATTCACCTGAAAATATACTGTAAAATAATGGCATCACTCTATATGAATATATATATATATATACACATATATGTCTGTGTTAGTTTTTATCAAGATACAAACTCATTGTCTTTGGCAAATCGTCATTTACTTGTACATGTTCTTCTACTTGTAGTATTCCCCAACATGCATGTAAAATATAGTACTTAAATTAGTATTATATTAAATGACGTTGCGTTTTAGTAACTAAGAAACTCCATTAACAAACACTTGCAGAACGATTTTGTATTTAAATTGAGAATGTTTTGTAATGAATACATATCATACATCTCAAGAAACTACGTATCATTTCTGTCTAGCAAACAAACTTAGTTTACGTCACATCATGAAGATGTCTGTATGAATAGCGTGAGCTTAAGTAATACTCTCCTATGTAGAGGAAGTTTTGATAGCAATCAGTTCTGAAATTAATGAAGTGGTTCAGGATATTGAAGTTGTTATTTATATGTATATATATATATAAATATATATGTGGATATATATATATATATATACATATGTTCACGTATTAGTATGTTTGTAGTTTACACAGGTATTCATAATGGATTAATCCAAGTATTAATTATGTATAATGAATGTTATTATTCTTTCGAAGATTATTTTCGACAAATATTTTCAGTGTCGATTAATATTATATTAGAAATGTATAATATCAGATTCTTTAACGAGTATTGTTTTTAATTAATTTTTGTATAAAGTAGCTGTTTTGAATTGTTTTCATAAAATTATGATCAATAATAAAATATAATATTTCTTACTTTAAATCCTGAATGTATTAATTCGTTAAAATGAACATGCGTTTTTATTTAATACTGGAAATTTGGTTCTTTATTGAATAATTGAATGGTTAATTTGTTAAATATTAACTATATCAGACTATTAATAATTTTTTTCCACTGTATAACAGATATAGTTTATTTTTTTTTTGATAAATATTTGAATCAATTTTTCAAGGAGTACTTTATACTCATTTCATTTTTTCATCATATAGTTCTGGAACATTAGCTAAATTCACTTCCACAAATATTTTTTTGCTCAATCCACAGACCATTTAAACAAATCTGATTAAAATTGGTCAATAACTGACTAATGATCAATTTTTAGTCATGCTTATGTGGTTCTCGATGGAGAATTCATTGTCTTCCAGAAACATTTTAATGGTTTGGTTAATAAATCAAATTGTTGAAGTGAAACTTCTTCTTAAATCGTTGTGCGTCACGAAATTGTAGCTGCAATTTCGTTCGTAACGAACGTGCAACGGAAGTGACGCATATAAAGAAGGAGAAAACGCGAAAGCTGATCGGTAATTTTGTTTGTGACGAACGTGCAACGAAACCACGTACAATGAGGAAGAGGAAAGGCGCATGCGCGAAGGGGAACTCTGAAAGCAGTATAATGAGCAGCCACTAGTTTAGAATAAGAAAACTGAAAGAAATGTGTCTATTATTACAGAGAAAAAATATAATTATATTTTAATTATTTAAATAAAGGTTTGTTTCTGATTTTTCGACATGCATACATATACAACTATATATATATATAATATGTGTGTGTATGTGGCTGTAAACACAATTACATAGCATCATTGTTTATAAAACTCTTAACACTACAAAATTGTACCGCCACTAATAATTTTAAATCATAATAGTACAGAACAAGAGAAGTTTCACTTCGAACATGCAGATTCTGTGAACTAATATACATATTTTTCTTAAAATAATCATTATTTTTTTATTAAAAATAGAAAATATTATCATTTTACTAAATTTAAAGCTAAAATTCTAAAATTCGTTTTTCATATTATTTTGTGAAAAAAATCGAATTGTATTATATATTGTCAGTTTATGTTCCGATTTTAAATTCAGTTCAAAATTAAGAAAGAATTATATTTAGATACCATAATAAATTATTTTATTAACAAAAGAAAATAAATAGCTTGAATGCTGTCTTCAACATACTTAAATATTTTTAAAAATAAACAGAAAACAGAATTATAAAATTGTTCTGTATAATTTTCAAGGGAGTGTTCGTTATTTCTCGAAATACCGATATATCTCAAAGAAATAAAAGTACTTTATAAAGCTTGGGTTAACAATATACTATTCAATAGATGGAAGTATTTTATAAAGCAAATAATTGAATGTATTCATGTAATGAATACGAACGTTGTATTTTTGAGAAAATAAATTATACTTCCTACGCTTTGAATGTACATTTCACGTATTTGGAAGGAAATACTCGGCCTTAAATTTCTATTAAATAAATTGACTGCCTTTAATAAAGTTTTATAATAAATAATGTAAACGGTCACAAGATTAAACATTAAATGAAATGTTTTATATCGTTAATTAAAAATGAGTAAATATCATATTAGAAAATTTTTTTTATATTTCAGCTATAACAATGCATACATATGTGCATATATATATATATATATATATATATAAATCATTATCATCATCATCATTTTAGTCTCTGTTAATCCACTGCTGGATGAAGGCCTCTTCCATGATTTTCCATTTTGTTCGATTCAGTCCCTCTCTTTTCCACAGTTTTCCAAGAAAGTTTTTAATATCCTTATCCCATCTGCTCATTGGATATATATATATATATATATATATATATATATGCGCTTATGACTCTATTGTTATTACTTATTAAATAATTTTTATTTCTTTTTAGGTACTATCTTTTCGTGCAAACAAGAAATCAACAATTGAGTATGATTATGTTGCATGTAAGTACGATTTTTAAAAATTTATTCAATTTTTATATGTTTAAAACATGTATATAGTTTTTATCAGCTATATTTTTAGTATCGAAAAATAGATTTGGAAGTTATGCATTTATTGTATAGTTTTATTTTAAATAATGTTACTAAAAAAATATCTAAATTAAGACATAAACCTTGTAAAAAGGAATGAAGTTATTGTTTGAATTAAGAATATTAAAGAAAACTACTATATATATATATATGCGTCTTTTAGAATGGGTGGGTGCAAATGTATGTACACAGGTGTACTTCCTATTTGTATATACATAGTAAACATGAAGAATTTAATTAATCATCAAGTTGACGACCAAGTGTCATTTACATGAGACATAGAAATTTATTTCAACTGATACATGCATACATACATACATGTGTGTATACATATATATATATATATATATATATAAACATTGACATATATATATATATATATATATAAACATTGACATATATATATATATATATATATATATATATATATATATATATATATATATATATATATGTATACTAAAACATACTTGCCACTAACCACATATACATTTCTGTACATACGAGTGCGTTGATAACACAAATATATGCCACACAAACAGATAGGAGTATTAATTTCGTTTCTCATAATAAACTGAAAATTATCATACATTTCCATACGTTGTAAAAGTGTACTATTAGTTTTAGAAAGAGCACTTTTCGATTTAATATCACGAAGACTTGTTTTATTTAAAAAAAAAATTATATCAAAATATATTGTTGTTTATTTTTTTCTGTGTAATAAAATATTTGATTAGTGTATTTATTAAAAGTTCAAGTCAATTGATTTTTATGTTTATGTATAAAAAAAATTACAGTTACTTTACCGATAATATTCTGTAAAATAAACAATGGGTTTTATTGATTAATCTACTGTTTTATTACTGAAGGCTTAATATTTGGCAAATATTAATTGGCAATTCTTTATTAAAATTTGTTAAATGTTTATTAATGGGTCCGATAGGGGTGATTGAGTTTTAATGAATAACAGAAAAATGTATCAATAAACAAATTTTATAAAAAAATTCTGTTATTAATAATTTGAAACTGCCCATCTGTCGTTTTTCCAGCGGTAGTTGTTTGTTGTTTATTGTTTGTTATAACATTAATCACTGAACATATCACAGAGCCGTGTTTTTAGTTCTATGTAATTATACAACATGACCAGTTATAGTTTGTTTGTTGCTAGTAAATTGCGGTTGATTTTTTGGTATGTATTACAAACTCCACTGTTGTTCAAAGATTAAAGTGTTAATTCAATATTACAATATTTACTTTCGAAAATCGACCGTTAGAAAAACATTTTCAATTGACTTATTATGAAATATCATAATTTTTTATCAGAATTTTTTAATAACTTTTCAAATAAATAATATCAATTGTATATATATATATATATATATATATAACTTAGTATTTTATATAACTATTAGTGAAACTAAAATCACAATTATTGTTATTAGAGAAATGTGTTGTAAATACCATTTTTCATAATTTGACCATCACTTATTGATAAAAAAATGATTTGATATCATAATAGAATTTAAAATATATGCTGTTTGAAGGTTTACTAGAAATAATTGTATAATATTGTGCTTCTTTTTAAAATATTTCGATTAAAAATAATACCAATATGTAAGAATTTTAGAGCTATGAAAACAGTTAACAAATATATCAGATTTTTTTGAAAATTGCAAGGTCCAAGAGTATAAAAAAATATAGAAAACCAGAAAATTGGAGAAAATAAAAGAAAAAATACCGATTGATTATTATAGAGCTGATGACGAAGAAAAAAAATTCGTTTAGTTTATAGATTTTGTGCTTTAAACAAAAATTGAATGACTTAATATAAATTGGATAGTAATTTCTAAACAGATTGTTTTTCTAGAAAACGTTCGTATATATATATATATATATATATATATATATATATATATATATAAACTTCTAGATTTATTAATTTTTTTTATAAAATCGCGTGCAACATACAAATAATTCATCTGATTTTGTCTCAATATCTTCTTCGTTGTATATTGATAAAAAAATTCTTATTACATTTTTCCAATATGTTTTACAATGATAGTTATTTTAAGACTATGAAAACTATATTTTATTGTAAAATCGATGAGTTGTTTAGGAAATAAAATTATATTATATATGTGTATACATATATCTAAGAAATGTACTTAAGATTGAAATGATTTTTTGACATTTCTATTTTCATTTGACATTTGTTTTATTCGTTTTAAATGTTTACCTGTCAGCATATAGTTTTGTTCAAATCCATTTCAGTTTGACTTGATATTTCAGGTAAAATATATTCTTGTTATGTCAAATATAATAAATTTATTTATAGTTTCTTATTTATGTATGCAGAATTTTAGTACAGGAGGTTTTTATATCATTTCTGTACAGAAACGGATCTAAACATTTTTATATTTAATAAGAAATGTTAAAATTATTACGTAAATTATTAATTATTTTCTTATGACGTACTAACTTATTTATTAGAAAACTTTAAATACATATTTTAAAAAGAATTATATATTTAAAAATTTAAAATGAAAACAACTGTTTTTTTACTACAATTTCTATCAAATATGTAATTGTTGCTTCTCAAAAACGAATTAGTTAAATAGTACTACCTAAAACATTTTTTAATCAATTATTTGATGTCTTTCTACTATTTTATTAAGAAGTTCGATCTTTTTCTTAAAATATGTTCATACAAGTGTGTTAAAAGTTTTAAACTTGCAAGATGTTCTTCGATAATGTTATTAGTAAGACAACACAATTTATCCAGAACGTAATTCTCGATAATAGAGAAATATATATTTAAATCGAAGCACTGTTCACTAACATGAAACAAATTTCGTTTGAACATGAACGTCACCTTCGGAAACCCAATCGATATAAATACATAAGATTACAATCCTTTTTTCAAAACTGTATTTACGAAGAAAGACAAGTAAGCTAGAGCAATGACTAAATTTGCATTGACTTTGTGATGTGACGGGTGAAAGCGCAAGCAAGTATCGCTTCTTGTGTCGTTTGAGCTCCAGGCACGCGATTCGATCAGGCATTATCATTAAAGGAATTGAGAACACTCGATGAGAAGCCGACGGTGCAGAATTGTCGAGGCGTTACAGCCAACATTATCGAGATAAATGTTCAGAAGGGCATTAAAGTCTAGCATAGAATTATCATTAGGTAGGTGCAAAAAGTTTCACGCGAGACACTTTGCTTGTTTTGCATTTTATACATGATGAAAAGTGGCGATTAAATTATCTTAAGAAAAAGATAAAATGTGATGAAATTGATTTCTTTATGATGATTTGATAATAGTTAAAATGAGAAATAATGTGCTTTTTCTCTTTCTCTGTATATATATATATATATATATATATATATATATATATATATATATCGATAGTATTTACTTTCTTATTTTACTTTACTTTATTTATTTAGCCTCGCGTAAATTTTTTAAATATTTCTTAAAATTACTATAATTAATCAACAATTTAGTACCTCTAAAGGTTTAGTTATGAACATTTCATTTGTTGTAAAAACAATAATTTAAAAACAATTTAATATAAATAAATAAATTAATATAAAATAATTTAATATAAAATTATTCTAAAAAAAAGTATTAATTTCATTTGACAATTACAATTTTAATATAAATTATATTTACTTTCATATTACTGTATATTTATAAGAAGTATACTCATTATAAGACATTGGTCCAATTAATTGATCTAAGAGAAATAAATATCTTAATGCAGACTTCTTCAAAAAGCTAATCTTATTTATTTTTTGAGAAATAGTTAATAGTTATAATTTAAAATTAAATATATTACGAATATAAAAATAATAAGATATTAAAAAATTAATTTGTGGAATTTCATTTACGTTTTAAAAATGAAGGAAGTTTTGAATTGATATATAAGGTTGATAGGAAAATAATTACGGTTTTTCTTTTCTGAATTCTAACCTTAATTTTTACAGTTAGTGTCATGTCATCGTGTTCATGTTAATATCATTTTGAAGTGAATTTTTTGGTGTGTATTTTGGTAACATAGACATTGGTTTTATTATTAATTTTGCTTGAAATTGAGCTCTTGAATTAAACATGGAAAAGAAGCAAATAACAGCCAATTTTTCAGTTGAAATCAGATGGCAAACTAACAGAAACTGCTCGTAAACTAAACAATGCTTTTGGTGTGGGTATTGTTAAGGAACTTACGCTGCTATGGTGGTTCCAAAAATTTCATGCTGGGGACGAGAGTCTTGAAGACGAAAAAGGTTGCGGACTCCAGAACTCCGAACTCATTAATTTTATACCAGCAGAATAACTAAACTTGTAATTAAATGGCAAAAATATGTCGATCCTAATGGCGCTTATTTCGATTAATAAAGTTAATTATAAGCTGAGAAATTGTACATGAATTTGAAGGTCATAAATCGCAATTATTTTTCTACCAACCTAATATTATTATTTTTTTATCAATTTTTTATTGTACTATTAATTTTATTCTGACAAGGGGACTATTACTGATACAAATATAAAATAGAATTGAATTGATGTGGCGTTATTTAAAAAAATCCTATTTTAGGATATAATTTCATATAAAACTGTCATTTAAAAAAGTCGTAAAGTATTTTTTTATAAGTCAAAATGTCTACCAATACCCTCACAAAGGTGATTATA
>CM068317.1:39889748-39922248 GCA_034766995.1 Acanthacorydalis orientalis
TAAATGTCAAAATTCCAAAATTACTTCCAGTTATTTCAATGATTCTTTTATTAGGTTTGACTAAATTGATATTTATTTGCTTTCGTTGGTATTTAGGATACATCTACATATACACTTAAGGTGTGAATTCATTTCTAATTTTTTTATCCGAAGATTATTACTAGAAGTTATAGACACATTTTTCTATGCGTTAATCTATCAATAAAATTAAGTTATATTATAATATAACAGAGATAGATAAAAAGTTTTCGTGAAACAGCTATAAATACAATTAAACGAGTAATGCAGTGCTCTCTTTTTTCTTAGTCATGTAGTTACTAAAAAATCCTTGAATTTTCTACATAAATCAATTTAAATTGTGCTAAAAAATAAATGGAATTAAACACGTTATCTCTCTCATTTTTCCATTTATGAATATTTCATATTTATGATTATTGAAAGAAAATTTGAAGAAGCTTGTTATTAATTCAACAGTGAAAAATAAATTATATTTTTACATATTTTTTTATTGCGAATTGTGTAAACTAAAATATCAATTCATTTTTACTATATATATATATATATATATATATATATATATATATATATATATATATATAATATTAATGTAATTGAAAATAACAGGGGTTCATTTAAGATAATGGCGTAAAAAAGTTAACAATATTAGACTTGAATCATATATATATATATATATATATATATATATATGTGTGTGTGTGTGTGTGTGTATAGCCTTACGAAAGAAATGACCTATAAAGACTTTTGCAATATTCATTTCCTCAAGAACTGTATATCAGCAACAACCAACACGGTATAAGGACGCACACTCAATATAATAGAGATAATAACGTGATTGCATCGCCATTATTTATGGAGCAACTTCTGACGAGTAAATACATGTCTAGAAAAGAGATTCGAACATGTACAGATTCGGTCAAGTCTTTATATGTTTGAGCATAAAGAGGCGAAGAAGTGGTCTATGAAAGAAGCAAAGTCTACGTGTTATGTGTTTGCAGTGTTCAGTGATAGCGTTCAGGGTCGTAAGCTACTATTCAGACAAAGTGGGTGAAGAGCTATTATCGATGATTTTTAATTTCATGATATTTTTATTTTTATGTATGGTTTTCTGCACGAAATATTATTAATATCTCAATTAGTTTGCTGTTTAAGACATCTAGATATGAATTTTAGAAAGACAGTAGTAAAAGTATCATCAGGAAGACACTAGTCATAATAGAAAAGTTAGATATTGTAAAAAATAAACAAGTTTAAACACACACACATATATATATATATATATATATATATATATATATATATAAATTAGGTGATCAAAAAAGTTAATGCGGTTTTTTATGTTAAAAATGAAACAAGTGCACAAAATTTCATAAAACGTTTTATTCATTAAAATAAGCACATTCACAATCTACATTTTTTTCTAAACGAGATACAAGTTTGTAAATTTCGATTTTGTAAAACTTTGTTCCTTTAGAACTAAAAAAATCTACCAATCTCCACTTCAATCTCTTCATTCACTTGGAAAAATAAAAGAAAATATGGAGGTTGAGTCAATATCTCCTATCCTAAAGCATTAATCTTTTCACGGGTAGGAGTCATAGTATGAGGTCTTGAATTATCTTGCAAGAATAGCACTTTTTCTCGATTAACTAGTATTGGATGTTTCTTAAGAAACGCATCCTAATAATTAACTCATTCCGAGAAAGAAAAGCTTGAGTATATGAATGATGTGTCACTTAAGAAGCAGCCCACACTAATTAATTGAGAGAAAGTGCTATTCTTTCAATACAATCCAAAATTTCATATTGCAGTACTTACCCCTGAGAAGATTCATAATTTAGGATGAGAGATACTGCCTCAACCTCTATGTTCTTCTGACATTTTTCAAATCCATTATCACTTTTAATAGATGCTAGACAATCACATCAGAAATAGAAAGTTCCACAACAAAACAGAGATTGAAGCGGAAATTGTTTTTTTTTTTAATTTCTAAAAATACAACATTTTATAAAAACTGTGTAAAATTCATATGTAAAATATATCTTAGTGGAATAAAAATAATAAAATTATTTGTAAAAAGATGGAAAATTCATACAAAATCAACGTGTTCTAGCAGACTTGTATCAATTTGGATAGATTTTATTCTGTTTAATGTAAAAATTTGTGGCTTTCTTATACTTGTTTTACATTTATTCGTTTATTATTTAGGCAAAAAAAAAATTACTTGCTAATTTTTATATGGTTTAAAAATCAACATATATTTAGAAAAATCTAATAAAAAACGTTTCTGCTTTTTAACTATTTGTAACGTACACTTTTATATTTTGATATTTAGTTCCATGAATTATTTGATTAAATTTGCAGAAAGATATTCCTTTATAAGAAAAATAATTTATGTCTATAATAATAATATATATTAAAAGAGTATATATATATATATACATACATACATGTATATACTCTCAACACCCTTGAAAATAATCAACCACGGACCACCGTCTCCATGCATGTTTATGTATTTATCTATGTACGTGTATATACAAAGCTGTGTGTATTTGTGTATAGGTCGTGTGTATACGTTTTCCACCAGAGCAGAGGTCGTAAAGCTCGGAAAGCTAAGAGCTTTCAAGTGCTTGTTATTTCTACTTCCTAACGTCTTGATGTATACTGCCACTGAAACGGCACCGTATTACTGATATCAGAGCCGGAGCAAGCTTACGGTCTCCCATCTCTCGCAACAAATTGTGATAGCGACAGAATAGACCAACGTGCCTACAAATTATTTTATCGGCTGCTTCGTAAATGCTATAGTAATATCATTTCAAGTCCATGAACCGGGATCAGTACGTTAAGTGTGGATTATTATAAACGTAAAAAAATCACTTGTTTATATTTCACTGATGGAATTAAACGTCGGTAATTATTTTTGTACGTACCTGATATTTTTGAGCTTTTAGAAAAGTTTATATTTGTTTGAAGAAAACGACCGTAAAAATGTTAATGCGTCCTGTTATAAAATGTGCTTTATGATAAAATCTATTAGAATTTGACATGAAATATTTAGTTAGTTGAGATTTAAACACATCAAAAGCAGATACTGTGAAATATTAACATATTAAAGAGCTGGTATCAAGATTGTATTTAGAAGGGAATCATTGATAGAGTAATAAAGATTTAAGATATTCCATTTAATAAATTCATTCTGTCGTTTATAGCTTATAAAAATAGTATCAAGGAATTTTAATTATAATAGTTATCTTTTTCTAAAAAATATATTTGATTTCTGCGTACAGAAATATTAAAAATGATAGACATACTTGTCATAAATATTATGATTTTAAAAATAATTGTTTTTAAGAGGTTCTTCATAGAAGAAACTTATGGTTTCAATATTTGTTTCGCATTAATTTTTTTCCCATTTTTAAAATCCCTTTATAAAAATATTTGCTTACTTTTTATATACTTTTTTAATAAAGGTACGCAAAATTGTATGTTATCCTTGAGGTCATTTATAGTGCATTTTCTTTACAACCGTTTCAGTTTCTCGTTCGAAAATAGAATTAGTATTGATAGAAATGGGCTTGATTCTTTTTTTTTAAAAAAAATAGAATTAAGATAATAAAATAAAATTTAATGTTTGAAAAAATATTAGGTTGGTAAGAAAAAATTTCGGTTTTTATCTTTTGAATTCTAACCTTACTTTTTCAATGAAAGTACCATTTCATCATGTTCATCTTAATATCATTTTAATATACATTTTCGATCTGTATTTTGGGAACATAAACTTTGGATTTATTATTAATTTTGCTTTAAAATGGGTTATTGAATTAAAGATGGATAAGAAGTAAATAAGAGCAATTCTTGTATGGGTTCAAAACGGACAGTAAAGCAGCAGAAACCGCTCAAAAACTAAACGATGCTTTTGGTGTGGGTACTATTAAGGAACTTATGGTTCAATTGTGGTTTCAAATATTTCGTTTTAGGAACGAGAGCCTTGAAGATAAAGAAGGTCGCAAGGGTCCTTCTTAAGTTGATATTGACCAACTGAAGGCGTTAGTTGAATCAGAACCACGGACAATAATTTGAGAGCTTGCACAAAATGTAAGCGTTAGTCGTCCAACAAATTGAAAAATATATATAAATATGTAGGCCATAACCCGCAATTATTTTTCTACCAACCTAATACAATGAATATAATGATAAGAACACAAATTTATTCATTACAAAATTTTGTTAAATTTTTTTTCAGAAAATCAATTTTTGATTTTGTTGCACTTTATTATCAAATTTTTGTTATACGCAGGTCTTTCTTTATCAAATATTTAAATAACATTTATCATAATTTTTGAAAAGAATAAAATTATAAATAATGAATATAATTAAGATATAAATCTCAATTAATTTTTAAGTATGGAATGAGAGATGAAAATATAAATTTTATTACTTGATTTTAATATTTGTTGTACTAGTGTTTAATAAGTATTTATACTTATTAAACACTAATAAGTATTTTATTGTTTATTTTATTTATGTTAACTTTATTCGGATATTACAGAAAAAGCAAAATAAACATGATTATTTCGTATTTAATTTAATAGAAATTCTGTAAGAGGATTATTTTCAAATTCAAAAAATTTTCAATTTGGAAAACTAAGAAGTATCTAAATTCGTGAAAAAATATTTCTATAGTATAATAAATGTGTTTGAATTTTGATAACACAAAAAACGAAAAATGATATTTAAATTTTGAAACACAAAATATTTTTAGAAAAAATATTTGATTTATTAATTAAAAATCAAATTCTCACTTTGGTTGAACTTTCATAATAAAAATATTATTTGCAGCTAATTTTGTGTAACGTGTTTATTTATAATTTAATTGGGAATTTGGAAATTAACAGTTGGTTAATTCAATTTAGCAAGAATAATATGAAATAATTTTTGTTGATAATTTATATATATATATATATATATATATATATATATATATATATATATATATATATATATATAGCAGTGTACGAGTTATAAAGTATTATCTATTTTGTCACGATAAAACAGGACAACTTGTAGCACACATTCAGTAATTAAAACACATAACGTGTATTATTATTTAAATAAAACATTATGAGATATATTCACGAATTTAGTGAGTATCAATGTAGATTGTTAGTTGATAAAATCCAAACCCAAATAGGGATAATAAGATTGCCTTTTGCCCTTTCATAAATCCTTCGTGTACTCAATCCTTGAAACTGTAAAGGATAATGAAAGGTTATAATATAATCTGTTACTGGATCTCTCGAAATGTTATTATGGACGAATTTATTCATATTCAACAACATTTTCAAAATAAAAGATATATTTATTATATTGTAAGTTTGTAGATGAAATATACAATGTATATATATATATATATATATATATATATATATATATATATATATATATATATATATATATATATATATATAATTCATTATTCATTTTATATTAAAGGAAATTCAGGTATAAAATAACTAAATTTAGAAATGATAGAAATATTAACAAAGAATTTAGATAGTATATTTTTTACTTGATTTTATTGTAATTTTTAATTTTTGTATTTATTACTAAAATACTATCTGAAAATAAAATATATCATGATTTTAGAACAGGCAGTAAAATATGAATTGTTGAATAAACTTCAAAGATGATTTTTTGAGGACCAAATGATATTTTCTGCATATTTTACATAAAAATTTATAACGGTTTTTATGATGTGAATATTGAATTATTCAAAGATTTGCAATAATTATTATTATTCAACTAATGTTAACATTTTATTTCATCATTTATTTTTGATTTTTATTAATTTAAAGATGTATACATTTTTAAGTTGAAACAAGTGCGAACATTTTATATTTTTGAGGCTTTTAAAAATAAAAAATTTCTGAAATGATAAAAGTTGTAATATTATAAATGTTTACTTTTATTAAATTAACAATTTTAATTCTTAAAAATACAATATCATCTCTCTTAATAATATTAATAGAGGTTAAACAGACTACTTTTCATATTAAAGTGTAAAATTTATATTCTAGACTGTTTATATTTTATTTAAAGTACATCATTTTACTTCAAATAATTGTACAATCAATTTTTTCTGTCTCATAAACATATTTTTTAAAAAACGTGAAATTTAAATCTTTTCAAAGTTGAACTTTGATTACGGAGGTTTAGAATAAATTAAATATATTTTTATAACAAACAAACTGATAATTAATTCCGGTTCAAATTGAAATAAGTAGACTATGCTAACATCGAATACTATAATTACTTGGTTTGAATAGAGAAATGTTACCTGAAAAGTTTGTTCAATCTCTATTTTAGAATGCACGTCTGATTAAATCTTATTTGAATTGATTCGATTACATTGATATTTCGAACGTATTAGCTTTGTGAACGAATGATACAGGTAGTGGTATTTATCTTCAGTTATCTGTTTGCTTAAGAATTTCCAATCACATTGAGTACAAGAAAGTCACAGTTGAATTATGCAATATATATATATATATATATATATATATATATATATATATATACTGGTGTTAAGTATAAAGAGTGCATAAAGGTCTACGTTAAAAAGTAGATATTTTCTGTGAGATTGGTTTTTATTTTATTTTTTAATGAAATTTCGTACTTGGAATTTTTTTCTGAAAAAAGTTGATTGCAGACGTGTATATATATTATTTTTAAAAAAACTGATTTTTTCAAGAACATAAATTTAAATTTATTCGAATACAGAAATCTAATCTGAGAGTTTTTTTGTATTGCTTGTTATTTATTCAATTTACTTCGTATTTTAAAGAAGTCGATTTTGATGTATACACTTACTTTCAGTATAATATAGGATTCTTTTTTTATAAATTTTTTGAAAATTGATTTTGAAAAATAGTTATAAAAGTAAATTTAATGTTTCCTGAATAGAAATAAAATGGAATTTGATAAATATTATTATCTTGTTATATTCTTGTTGGTTTGTACATTTTTTGGTTTATTTTTAAGTTATATATATATATAAATAATTTCTGTATTATAGATTAAATTATTTGTGAAAAATACAGAATATAAAAAGTAATTATTGTCGGAACAATTTTAAGAACTATTTGTTAGAAAGATAAATATAATTTTATTTAGATAAGAATTAAAACCAAACCTGAGAAATGTTTTTGAATTTTTTATTTCTTGCTTTATGTACTTTTTTTAAAAATGTTTTTTAGGAGTTGTATATATAAAGTCAGTAAATTTATATATATATATATATATATATATATATATATATATATATATTACTTATTTGTTTTTAAATATTATTGAATTTTAAATTATTCGAAAATAATTACTATCTATTTTTAATTAAAATAATTCCTTAGTTATGAAAATATACTTTTAATTTTAAATAAAAGAATATTTCATCGAAATCCATTGAAAGAATGTTATCGGCTTAATTACTTAAAAAGTCCGATCACGAGGTTACTGATTTAAAACTCAGTCTGTTATCGGTGAAAAATTCATAAACAAAATGTTCCTCTTTCAAGTATAACTATGACAATTGATCGTTTATTTTCGAAAGCAACAAACGAGCGTTCAATAAATCACAGTAAACATATATAAATAGAGTGAAAAAAAATCAACGAACAAAACGACAGTATATACATCAACTCTGACATTTCCATCTGGCGAACGGAGAAACCACGGAAAAATAAAAACAAATCGTCAATGAATGTAAATCGAGGCACCGAAAATGTTTTTCGCGATACGAAAGAACACACAGAATAATTTCTTTGATAACTCAATAAGACGCTAGTAAAAAAAATATAGAAACCGTTCAAATTCGACACAGTGTTCTATTGTGTATTTATATTTATACGCAAATCCAAACGTATGTGTATATATATATATATATATATATATATATATGCATATTTATATTTATGTGTTTGCTCGATTTAGTTACCTTGATAATGCACGAACTTGCACGATATTCTATGAAAGAAAAACATATATGTACATTAATGATTTTGAATATTTTCAGAAGTGGATATTTGTAAAGAACCTTTTGTATACGGAAAATATTTGAAAAGGATGATATTGAATATAAATATGTAGAATTGTGCTTCGATTTTGCTCAAAGTGTATATATATATATATATGAATGTAGGTATAAATTGTATTTTATTGAAGATTTTCTCTTTTTACAATATAATTCAAACGGATTAGTAATTGATTATTTCAGTTTAGTCACTTGAAAAAATCTTAAATAAAATTAAAAAAAAAATAAAATATAAGTTATATATATATATATATATATATATATATATATGCATAAATTAGTTCGGTAGGAAATTAATTGTTGTTTGTTTTGTGAATTTGTAGGTTATAGACCCCAATTATTTTTCTACTAACCCAATAAATATATATATATATATATATATAGATATATAAATTATATATTATTTAAAATATTCTCTGTTTACAATATAATTCAAACTGATTAGTAATTGACTTTTCAGTTTAGCCACTTGAAAAAAACTTTAATAAAATTTCATAAAAAAATAAAAGTTTGAAAAAAAATAATGGAAGAGATCAAGATATACGAATAGAGATATAATATATATATATATATATATATATATATATATATATATATATATATATATATATGTATATATATATATATATATTAATTCGATAGGAAAATAATTGTTGCTTTTTTATGAAGTTGAAGGTGATAGACCGGAATTATTTTTCTACCAAACTATTATATATATATATATATATATATATATATATAATATATTTGTGAATTTACAAAAATTACATTTTCCCTATGTATGCATACTTGTGTGTAAAAGTGTGGGCGTGTGGTCGTTGTTTAAAGAAATATTTTAACCCTTACATAAATTTCGTTTTACTTTGTTACACTGTCAAACTTTTCTTGGTAGGTTACATCGTTTCTTATGTCGTAGTTGTCCGAAGAACATTGATGTTCTTTACAAGTTTGTGTTGTGGCATCGAGGGTTTAGCTCCCACAGTGGATTTAAATATTGTGTTCTCTAAAGTAATAAAGTACGAAAACCTATTCTCATGTTTTTGAGAAAATTAAATTTGATTTCTTTCTATTCAGTATATAATATAATTATATTTTGTTTAGAATTATTTTTTATATAGATCACTAACTAGAATTATGATTATTTCTTTAATAATTATTCATTCTTTTATAATTTTATAATTATTCTTTGAAGTTTGGTTAAAATATTCAGTTCATGTAAAATAAAATATATTTTTGAAATATATATATATATATATATATAGTGGTATGAATTTATTTTTATACTCAGAATTGTAACTGTATATAAACTTTAAAACGTAATTAAGATATTATTCGCTTATTTACCCCACTGTAATGTTTTCAACGTTCCAGTTTTCGCGTTAACTTCGTCCGTGACTGTGAGTATACAAGATATGTCGTAAAATTCTAAGTCATCATGCTCTGTAAATACATTTTCGTATGAGAGCATAACTCGAAATGAGAATTTGCGGTCCTCATAAAATCTCATAATCTTGGTCGGTGGGGATAATATTCGTAGGACTTGTACACCACTTTTACGTACATGATGTGTAATATGTTGACAAACGCGATACAGGAATTAACCAATAAAAAAATGCTAAACAGAGGTGGCTGAAGGATTCTTTTGTCTTATAATATATATATATATATATACACACATACATATATATATATATATATATATATATATATATATACATTAAATTCATACGCATTTTTGCCTCTTGAAAATAATGAATAACTCGACAAAGAACAGTTTATAAGGCAATAAGATGAAGATTTAAGAAGATATAAGTTGTTTTTCAAATTCTTGTAATTCATTTATAAAAATGGTAATGATGATATATTATTTCAGTTGAAAATCTAAACCGGTTTTTTATTATATGCAAACCTACATTAAATGCATGAAATGATATGTACTTAACACATTTTTACCACAATTAAAATAACATGTTCATTCATGGAAAATATAATTTTAATCAAGTGATCATGTTAGTTATTTCTTATAAAAAATATAAGTTTTTAATTGAACGTTTTCGCTCATGCATGCTCGTCTGATAACACCGAACTCGATCTCATGATATGATTTTTTGTAACAGGAAAGTATATGAATGGATAGATTTTTTCAGTTGTTATATATGACTCGATGGTGAAGTTTCTAGTACGAAACGTATATTTGATTCTTGTCAATTTTTTAATCAAAAATTTAATTTTTAAACTAGTTAGATGTTGATATACAGTCTTCGTTTTGTTATTTATTTATTATTTCATATTTTTATATAATATTTAACGTTTATACTGAATTGATTTTCTCCGATTAGTTTTGAGTTTCGTTATCGTTTCCGTAAGTAGTTTTCAAATTCTATTTCAATCCAATTCAATTTAAACTTCATCTAAAGTAATTTTAAGAAATATGATATAAAAAAACTGAAATATCTAAACGTTCCGAAAATGGCCTGAAAAGGCAATATAAGTAAAACTGTTAGATGTTTTCGGTGACTAAATTAGTTCGTTTTTTTTTTTGAAAATGAATGTTTACAGAAAAATTAAATACATTTCAATCCTCAAAATATTCCCCATCATTTTGTACGACTTTGCTCCATATGTTGGGCAGCTGATGAATCCTTTGTCAAAAAAATATGAAATCTTTGAGCCGATGAAGTCATAATGCATTTTCGAACTTCTGCCACTGTTTTGATTTTTTTGCATATTTTATGCGTCACAATAACTTCTTCTAAAAGTGAACTAATCAATTTCATGGCTTACGAAGTATTTTTTCAACTAAAATTCGAAAAGTATGCAATATATAATAAGCTGCATTTTAGACGCCATCGTGTTCAGTACTGTTTTGTAAGATTATTCCATCTGCTTAACCAAAATATGCAGTGTTTTTAAATGTTAAGGTAGGCACTTCAAAATTCTAGAATAACGAGAAAATATTTTAATTTAAAACCGAGTTGTGATTGATTCAATTTAGAGGCATCGAATTATTTTTACAGCTAATAGTTGTTATAGTAGTAAGACTAGGTAATTACTTCCATTGTATTTCTGTCTGGCAACTAAAAAGAATTTTAGTTATAATCGATAAAAGCGATTTTTTGTTAAATCTTCTCAAAAGTAGTTTTTAGAAGAGAGAACACTGTTGCTTTGGATTGAGAAATTGATTCTATAGAAGGATGAGGCACACGATTAATCAATATCAAAGAATGTAAAAGGCACTGGGTGCTGGGAATGGGCTTTTTAGAAATTATATTTCATATAGGGAATTTAAGCCAATAAATTCAAGAATTGAGAAGAACTGAAGATGTATATATATATATGTGTGTGTGTGTGTACATGCTGTAATTTATTTAAATAAAAAAATCCGTATGTAGAAATCCATGGTATACGTATAGAGATTTGTATACAAATATAAATTTAAATAATATCTTTATCGTTAATGTAGTCTAATGGTAGCTGAATTTTGTGTAATATTGCGATTTATGTAGCCTATCTGGTAAAATATATGATATGGCTGTGTCGCAAGTCTTTTCAGATAAGATTGATTTACGAGTCCAACTGTATGCGGTGTATATTTTCTTTGAAATTTATGTTGATCGATTTTTATGTATCGTTGCTTATACATATGCATATATTTATAGAAATCGTATAGAGGAACAGTAAAATTATAAAACGTTATATATAAATATTTAAAGAGATTTTAAAATATTTCTAATTGTCGACTGTATATATTTTAATTAGTTAAAAATGAAGGAAAAAAATCCAGTAAATTTAATTTTATTTGAATACACAAGTACATTTCGGTAAATATTCTTATTTGATAAAATTCATTTGCAAATATTTTCTTAGAGGTATGCGTGCTGAAATTTTTAGGATTTTCAGTGAAATCTTCCTCTTTTAGTCCCTTTCGCTATCTTTCTCACACTTTATATATGCGTAAATCTACAAAAACATATGTATATATGTATATGTGTATATATGTATATATGTATATATGTATATATATATATATATATATATATATATATATATATATATATATTAAAGTTATACTTTATGATACTGCAGAGATTAACAGATATGGATATATAAATTGAAACTGTTTGATAGAAAAGATATGTATGCCAAATCAAACATCATATAGTGAAGATATATAAACACACACACACACACACAAACGTATGGATTATTTTGTTAAAAGCATATGCCGTATTATGTTTTCTGTAAAACCACAAGTAATGGTACAGAGATTGTGGATTTATCTAGATGAGAATTTGATGTATACGAAGTAAATGTGGATTAGATTTTAATACCTACATAGCAATCTACTCTTACTGTAAACTGAAACAAAAGCGTTAGGTTAAGTATATATATATATATATATGTATATATATATATATATATATATGTATATATATATATATATATATATCAAAGAAAGTCTATTTCTCTCAACGAGCAATCAGAAAGCGTCCAAAGCCACTATAAATTATATTGCTCTTAAAGTACTCTCTTAAAGAAGGAGGTCATTGCATAGAAGTAATAAACAAACGGATAGCTTTATATATATATATATATATATATATATATATATATATATATATATATATATGTATATAGTATGTGTGTGTATGTATGAACACAGATATATCAGTGATTTCGGCGCGATTTTATTGAGTCACGTTATGAGAATTGTTTTTTATTAGGGTCTGTAATCAAATAAACTCATAGATAAACAAATAATATAGAGTTATTCATGTTTATTTTTCTAATTGAAAATTTGTCTTGTGGCTTCTTATTTTATTCCTGGAAATACATATAAATGAGTGAAAATGTAAGTTTTATTTTTAGTTTAAAACAATTTATACTTGTGTTTAATGTGTATATATATATATATATATATATATATATATATATATATATATATATATATATACTATAATTCAATTTAGGGTTTCACATGGAAGTATTAAAACGGGGCGCAGAAGTTAAGAAAAGTTGTTATTTTGTATTTAGTATTTTAGTTCAATTCAATACTAAAATACTAAATGTAAATAACATGTTGTTATTATTTTTTTTTAATACTCTCGTGTGGAAGCCTAAGTTAAGCCACCCTATATATAATTTCATAATTTTCTAGACTTCTAAAAGTTTAGTATAATACATTTATTTTTAAAAAAGTGTCTTTAAAAATTTTAAAAATTTGTTAGAAATTGAATTGGTTATTAAAAATTGAAACAACTCTCAGTAAGGAAATAAACTAATTAAAATGATTACTGTAAATTCATTGTATTTGCATATATTTAATTTGATTAAAGCTACGAATTAATTATTGAAAAAGTACATACTTTTAATGAAGAATTATATTTATATATATATATATATATATAATTTTCTAAAAAAGGTGATTATTTTACATAGGTTTATCTTCAATCTTGATAGTAGGAGTGATAAAAATTTATGAATTTTATCAATAGAAGACGATTGGCGTCGATAATTTTTGTTGATTATGATATTTAAAACAGAAATATACTTTATTGTACTCACATATTGGAATTGAGACTAGAATTAAGAATTTTGTATTTTTAAATATCTTTTTTGATTTACAAGATATAAAATATATGTTTCGATTGGTTAGGTTAAGAAAGAAATGATCATAATTGTAAAACATGAATTTTAAAAAAGGATTATCTTAACATTTTAATTTTAGAAGACGCATTTTTTAATTTAATTCATAATGCATATATTTATGGATGTATATGTTATATATATGCATATAAATACACATACATATGTATATTATTATTATTTTTTAAACAAATACTAATGCGCTCTTAAATATTTTTCACGCCTTTTTTCTAATATCAGTTTATAAGTACTGAAGAGTAAAAATAAATAATTATTTTTTTTAATTAACTGCAAAATATGATATATTTTAATGAATTCTTTTTTGGTGTATTCAATCATCTTCAAATTACTAATTGGAACGTCTGACAATGATTGATTAAATCAAAACACTGTTCATTCATTTGATAAAAATATGAATTTAAGAACACAAAAATGAAATTGAATAAATATTTTAAATCCAGTTTTTATATGTGACTTTTACACATACACACACACACACACATATATATATATATATATATATATTTATATATAATAGAATTAAATATTATGTGCTGTAAATTAATTTAAAATATTTCATTTTTAGAAACAAGACTGTGTTCATATTTCACTAAGCGATTTTTATTAAGACATTTTCACAATGTTTATTTTATTTTTTAGTAAGATTTTTTAATACTATTTAATCATGTATTTTTATCATGATGTATACAGTTGTAATTGATATATATATATATATATATATATATATATATATATATATATATATATATATATATATATATATATATATATGTTTAAAAGAAACACATATTTTAAATTATTTAACAATTATGAATTTTATAAAATAATTCAGACTAATATATATATATATATATATATATATATATATATATATATATATATATTATTTTATTAAGAGTAAAATACTGTAATAGAATTTTTTTTGTATTTATCACATTGGGATTACAACGTTTTGAAATATCACTGGGAGTTATACAGATATTGGAATTTAATACTTTATAGTTTTAATCTGCGAATTTGTACCTATGTATACTAGTAAGATTAGAAATTTTTTTCAAATGGTGGTAGATTAGTGTTAACACGAATGTAACGGATTATAACGAATTCATGTTGTAGTAACAGCAAAATGAAGTTTCTACAAATGAAAATAGATGAACTTACATAGATAAAGTGAGATTTTCTTGGTGTAAGGTGTATATGTATGTATGCATGTATGTATATATATATATATATATATATATATATTGTTTTTACGTTCAATGAAGTAAAATAAGCTTGAAGAATGAAATAAATGTTTAATTATTTTCTATCTTAATAATGTACATGGAACAAGTCTATTTCAGTATTCTTATATTGCACACACACACACACATACACAACATATATATACACATATCCACAATTTTTCTCTTCATATGTATTTCATTTATTACTTTTTTATTTAGTGTATCATAAAAGGTATTGCTCTTCCTATCACCTTTTCTGAAATATTTAATTTCTTAGACGTGTTTTCTGCGAATATTTAAGTTTCAAGTCCATTTATACAGATACCAATACGTTATGTCAAAAATTTTTATTCAAAGATAGGAGAAAAGTATTTAAAAGACCTTTCAATTAATAAATGATTTTTAGACATTAATATTTTTTTTAAAAAATACTTCTTTATTTTTCTTACAATAATCTTTAATATATTTGTCTAATAAACTTATTAATATAAACACTATAAAAAAACTTTTTTTTTATTTAAATTCATTATTTGAAATAAATATTCACTATTAAAGATTTGCGATAATAGAAATATGTATGATACTAGGTAAATTTAGATTAATAAAAAGGTAAGGATCTCTGAATTGGATCTTAATTTTATTAGTTATAAATAAATGTATTTGATTTTATATTATAACAAATATAAGAATGAAAGAATATAATATTAGGTTTGTAGAAAAATAATTGCAGTTTATGTCCTATATATATATATATATATATATATATATATATATATCCTGAACACAAAATAAAAATACAAATAAAAGCTTATTAAAATTCCATTAAATTATTTTATATTTAGAAAGTTTCAAGACGTCGTTTTCACAAAATATATTTACTTCTAATAGGATTTTTTCAATAAAAGTACCATTAAATTTACATTTTTTTCGCTAAGTATAAAAAAATCATATAAATAAATAAATATATATATATATATATATATATATATATATATAACATGTAAATATAAAAAATTTACGTTATTTCTTATTTGATATATGTTTGAAAATTAATATTTATGTCAAATAGAATACTTATAGCTTGAATAAAGAAGTATACGTAATTTAAATTTAGATTTTCATATTTTGAATTCTTATTTATTTCAATTCAAATCTAGTAATAAGTGAAACTAACTTCTACATTTTATAGATAATGTAATATACAATATGTGTAGTTAATGTAATATAAGAGTACCGCGGAAAAATACATTGAAAAGTAGGCCTATAGAAAACTATACCTCTTGGCCGTTATCATGTTCATACTCGTGTCAAGTAGTTCTCCAAATATACCGTTTCTTTTTCCACGCACACAATATATTGTCAAAAACAGAGATAGTGTATAGTTCAATATATTTATTATATAAGAACAGACACATTTCATGTACAAATTTCATGTACTGCTTGATCAAAGTTTAGACGATTTTTACTGATTTTGTGTAATACTTGCACTGCCTTTCGATGTGAATGTTCATTTGTACTGTGGAGTGTGTTTGTTGTACGCAAGGTGAGAATTGCCGGTATGAAAATTCATTTCGTTTACGTGTTACGAAAGGACAATGGACATTTGATGTAGTGTAAATCGAAACGAAATCCTTGTATATTTAATTCAATCCGTACATTTTTCGGTTCGCGTTTTTAAATGTGACTTTAATTGGATTATTCTCGGCTGTGTTGTGAATATTTTTATTGTACAGAATTTATAACATTGTGCTTTTAATTCATGCCCTAATCATCTGAATGTACGTTGATAAAGGTATGGTTTTATGATATATAACTATACATATTTTTCTATATCGAATATACAGAGCTGATTATTTACCAGAGAATTCATTAATTTATTCTTTTACTGATATATATTAGTCATTTTTTACATAGTTCTTATATTATTATATGAAATGTGATTTATTTTAATTTTTTTATGTAATTAATTTTTTCTAATATAAAATGAACACAATTTATATACAATATTTCTTATAAAATCTCTGTATAATCGATTATTTTTTATTTTATTCCATTTTGAAATGATTTTGAAAGTATGATCAGTTGTTTAATTCTTTGGGACACAGGATTTTACAACAAAAAATGCCTTGTTGCACAGAAAAATAGCTTTATTATAATTATTTCCAATATAAATGTTGAAATAAACGAGGGTCCATGAAATAATTATGATGTTTTATTAAGGAACGGGTGAAATATTGAGTTTGTGAATAAAAATACTTCTCAGAATTTAAACGTGTTATATTTACGAACGGCTTATTGCGACTGACTATATGAATGATCGCAGTACAAAAATGAACAAGTAATACAACGAGACTATTGTCGTCTGAATGCACTTATCAAACATATTTTTCTTAAACGATATTTGACATATAAACATTCAACAATCGCTACCGACATTCTTCAATGTCGATACTTTCTCACGCCCACATTCGCATTGCGGTGCGTTCGCAACGCTTAACTTATGATACGATGTAAATGTATCTTATATTTCAACAATAAAATTACACAAAATAATAAAAACAAAAATAAATTTCACTTATGTACTGAATTATAAGGAGGGATATATTCAGTCTCACCATTCAACTTCATCTCAAATATTATTTATCTGCACCTTAAGTTGATTGGTGATATTTCATAATACACATTCTTTTTCCTATATAAAAAGGTACTTTATACAAGTAAATAAAACTTATCTTTACGATACCAAGCGTACACTAAAAACAATTAATCTGTTAACGTGGATAAGCCTCCTCGAGCAAGTGACGAACTCGTGCTGCCAAGTATAAGATTTGTTGATTAACAATACCCTACTCTGGCACATCTTGGTAGAGTCACTATATTAAATAGGTGGGACATGCTGTAAACCCCTGTGCTTCTAGTAATTTCATGATTTAAAGATGGTTTAAATAACATTCCACCATGTTTGTTCAAGCACTGAAAAGGTGGAACATTTATCATACCACTATGTTTCAAAGAGTTAAAGCAATAAAAATAGTCTTTTTTCTTTCACCAGGGGGCTTTGCTTCCTACACGCTATGCTGTTCGACCCCCGGGAGGCTCGCCCTTCCCCTCACTCGCCCTCGCTCGCTTCGCTCATATCGCATATATTCGTTTAATATCGTAATATATATATATATATATATATATATATATATATATATATATATATATATGTTAGTATGTCTATACAATCATTCTCGCTGCTGAATGCTAGTGAGTGTGTTTTTATCTTAGATATATTGCAACGTACTTGCTAAGTAAAGTCGCACATTATTTCATTCTAGTTATTGTTTTCCCACATATTCCATGCACCAGGATCCACTTTCTTACACTGATAATACACAATAAGAGGACAGAAGTTGGTATCGGGTAAACTCCATCCCCAAGGAACGACCAGACAAAAAAAGACACTAACACGATAACATTATTCACACTTAAGTACTTTCAAATGGATAATCGTTCAGTTGAAAGTGACTACTTCACTGTAAAAAAATAATATAGATCACTTTTTAATGTTTCGAATAAAAACATTAACATAATATTTATGAATGAATGTTTTTGAAAATCGTACTGATAAAGTTTGGAATAATAATTTAAATTTCAGTTATTTGTGTAACATATTCTTTTCTTTATTATGAATTTATGATTTCATTAGTTGTGAACAAAATATAATACACAATGATAAACATGTATACATTATTTTATTTGGATATATGTACGAATTTATTTATATACATTCATGAAATATTTTATGTGTACTATTATTTTATTCTGTATGTATATTTATTCTCTTGTATTATACTCTGTACCATTATTTATTTTTTTATTATAATTTTATCATTAAAGTTGTATTGCGTTTCTTTTATTTAGATCTGCGTTTGATGAAAAAAACTAATATTTTGTTTCATAAACATATATATATATATATATATATATATATATAAACAGGGGAAAGAGACATAAGGTAGAGACGATTTTACATCTGCACGTTTAACTTTTTATAAATCTCTCTCCATCTCTAAAATCAAATTCCTTTTTCGTTCTCCAACAGTGATCGTAACATATATTTTTTCTTCTAACCCAATTTCTCGAATTTCATTCAAGGGGTAATTTACTCTATCTGTTGTCATTTGTTCGCATCAGGTGTCCCGTCCACTATGTGTTATTTCAGAATACTCGTTTTGTATAGAGCAATATTCAGTATTATATTCGACACTTTATACAGGAAAATGTACGTTCGACGTTTTATTGAATTACATAAATTCAGTTTGTGTTATTTTAAGATCTATTTAATGCTCGGATTTTTTTTTATTTTCACTTTCAAGTTATATTTGGATATTGTAATTTGATTCGTGTATTTATTTTATACCTTTTTTAACATTCGTGTCGAATCTTCGTAGATATTTATATGATATGCAGGTATAAAAATAGACTGTGAAAGATACATTTTATATTCACAATTTTATACACCACACAAATATACACACATTTATATACATATATATATATATATATATATGTATGTATGTATATAATATGATTATTATTTGTGTTTAACTTGATATTCTTTTATAATTATATACAGATTTGTAACGAAAAGAGAAACTTTATATTTTTTATGTCAAATGTAAAAAAAAATATTTATTTATGAATGATTCCTGAAAAAAATATCGGATTTCTGTATTTTAATATTTTATATATGCTGAAGGCTACTGAGTGACCTACATTGGAGAAATATTTATAATTTTATTCAATGTATTTTTCATACATGCGTATTTGATTTTATAATAACTGTATTGTATTTCATTTAAATTTCATGCGGTGTCAGAAATAAAATTTGAATTTACTTTTTTCATATGTAATAGACATGCAAGCTTTATTTTTTTTTAAATTATTATCAATAGTTGATATTGATATTAGTTAATTGGTTGTTTTCTTAGCTTTTTGGTTGTTTGGTTCATTGTTGTTTAATAAGTTGATATTGGATTCATATACTTTTTATAAATATTTTTCTTAAAAGAATTGTATAGATTTTTAAAAAAAATTTGAAGAAAGGAACGCTTTTGATTAGATATTTAAAAATTTTGTGACAGTGGTGTCAAACTTTTATATGAACACGGGCTACCAATTTCAGTTTAAGAGAGTATGCGGGTCGCAGACAAAAAAGGCATCTAAAAAAATTAGTGAGCGAAAAAGGTTTTTTATTTATATTCGAAAATAACTCATTTATATTTAACATTTATTTTTTCTTTAATGAATTTATAAAAATGAAAAAAAATTCAGGTATTATTATTAAACGTTACAACAAATATTTAAATTAGAGACATTAAAAAAAATAACATTTTTACTAGAAACTTGGCATCTTTTGGCAGAAACTATTTTATCAATGTAATTGGGTGTAATTGTTGGTAATAATGATATTTTTACTATAAATGTTAAATGTTCATTTGTTAATATTGACCTGTATGAATTGTTATTAGTCTTTAAAAGGGAAAATAATATTTCACTTAGGTATACTTGAACTAAATATTCTTGAAACATACAAAGATTCTTGCTGCAAACATATACATTTCAATAAAATGTTCTGACAAGTACAAATAAAAATCTAGAAAACCAACTTTATTATACTTTTCTTTTAATATCATCTTGCACTGATTGATTTCAATCAATTTCGTTCGGATGTTACTTTTTATTATTATTATTTTAACATTTTAGTTATTTTATTATTTTAATAAAATCAACTTCGCGTGTCATCGCGTGTTTGATACCACTGTTGTAAGATATTTTGCTTGGCTGGAATTTAATGGAAAAATAATTTCTTCTTTTCCATAGAAAGAACGATTATACATTTAAAATTCGATTAGACAATTATATAATAAAGTGGATGTGTGCACATTCATTTTAACAAAGGCTTTCAGACCTGGAATGATTTGGATCCTGATATGATAAAAATTCACTATCTTCATCAATTAACCACTCAGGAATAGGTTAAAGCTGATAATTACTAAAAAATAAAACCATTGTTCTTTTTCGGAATTCTTCCCATCGGGTTTACTATCTTAAATACGTGTATTTGGAATTCTTTTTATAGATTAGCGCTGATATTTACAATTACTAATGTTTTTTAAATATCGAGTTGCCTTGTGACTTTTTTCTTACTATTGTATTTTTAAATAAAAAACATATTTTATACTTTATCATAGTATTAAGAGTACAGAATATAAAATACAAAGAGATTAAATTTAATATATGAAACTAAATTATTTAATCTCACAGCATAGCTAACAGTAAAATTAAGACGAAAAAATATATCTTTGATAAATCTTTGGATAAGTACTTATAACTCTCTCTCTCTCTCTTATATATATATATATATATATATATATATATATATATATTTAAAAGAAGAGTTTTAGTGTATATATATTTTTTTAGCATTTATTTAATATATATAATAACTATAAAGCACTTACTCCGCTCTGTAGTATTTTATAGTTGATAGTGTTGTAGTTTTTCACTATTGTCATGTAATAGTAATGTCTTCATTAAGTTTATATTCCAGCTTACACGTTGTCATAAGTCATTAAAAAGATACATAACAATAAAAGTCAGATGATACCGCGAAGCAGTGGAGTTATATTGCTGTAACAATAGAACATTGCACAATATATTTTGTACATGATTGTTATAATTACAAACAATAAACTAATGTCATTACGAATCAGTAAAACACACAAGTGAATTAAATTATAAAACAAGCAATTCGTCATATGTACAAAACTAATTACGTTCTATATAAAGCTTTGAAACTGTACATCTGTTATATGAAATCTTAAAATTAAGATCAACAACTTCTTATTTTGTTAACGTACACATAACAGACGTATAAAAGTCAATTTATTTCAAGTGAAATTAGATAATAATAACGGTATTGTTTTCTGAACATAACATTTAATCCACGCACTTTGATTTGGACATCCAGTTATCTCTATTTTATATAGTTACTGTAACTATGTTGAGTTACCCTTTAATGCAAATGTTCCAGTATTTGTGTTACGGAACTTACATAATGAACTTTATAATTAGTTGTCATTAGAATACTACTAATTAAACTAATAGGCTGCACGAACAAAGAACTTGGAGCTTGAAAAGTTATTTCGTCTATAATAATTGAATGAAAACAAAACGTTGATTTGTAAACATAATATTTATACGGAAGTAATATAATCATCTTTGAAAAGAAAATAATTAGTTATGAGATATGAAATACGTTTTTATTATTTAATTTTAAAAAGTTCAAAGACGAATGAGATTTGCAGGGAAAAGTAAATGTGCACTGATTAAATTAGTTGCTCGTTTTCAATAATTGCATTTTTATTCTTTTATAAGAGAAGCAGCGTAGTGTATAAAACGTAATAATTGTATGTATATATATATATATATATATATATATATAGCATTAATAAAAAAGTAATCAGTTATAAGATTTTCAAGTCTAAATAATTAATCAAAATTGTTCATTATTTAATAAAGTTTCAACTTACCGTATTAACCCAAATATAAGACGAGTTTTTTTCATAGATTTTTATTAAAAAAACAAGGGTCGTATTATATTCGGATCTTTAGAAGTTCAAGCTGGTACTCCACTGTAGCCTACAACAGAGTACCGATGTCTAAATATGTATTTGTATAATTTTCTTAAATATTACTTGATTATTTAAGAGAATAACAATATCTACTAATAAAAAGAACATCTTTTATTTTATTAACGATTTCTTCTGTTTTCTGTTCAATAATTTTACTTTTCTATTTTTTTTTGTTAAACAAATATTTCTGAATGGGTTTTAAGTATTTATGATTTAAGTGAGAAATATTTTAACAAAAAATTCCAATTTAAATTTTCTTCTATAAAAATATCAATTTATTTCTTATGATATCATTTACTTTTTTTTAAAAAAATATACTCTGTTAAAGATAAAAAGTTTTTGTAATATAATTTTATGTTTTTTTAATGATCATTGAACTGAAAAAGATTTGTAAATTAAAAAATAATTATATATTTTTTAATAATAATTATATTGTATGTAATTAATTAAAAATCATAGTTAAACATTTTCTAATATTTGAATTAAAAGCTTATAGACAAGAAGCCAGATTCAATAGGTTTAAAATTTTAGAAATAATTTAATTTGAATAATTTATAAAAATAGATTTTAGAGTTAGAGTAGTTTTTAATGTTTGTAAAAGACAGTTTTTAAAGATAACCATATTTTTTATAACTTACTATATATATTATCAAAATTTAAACAAGAATTGAAATCTATTCAATTATGATGTCGAATAAAATAGATAAAAAAGCAGACTATTTTTAAGAAAGATTAGATTATTGAGAAAATACTTGTATTATTTATTATTTTTGAGGCGAAACAGAATTTACACATGAACAAAAATGGATAAACAATTTTATTAAAGATGTTTGAAAATTTCAAAATATTTGGAATATATAGACTGTATCTTTTGTATAAAAAATATTTTTACTGATTTTAACTGAGTCAAATTCGATTTACAGATTTCCAAATCACAATGATTTTTAATAGAGTATGAAGTTTATTTTAAACATTTTTCATTGTTTCAAAAAATACTTTGTCAGTTCGACAGCAAGTAAATTTAATCATAAAATTGAGACCGTTTACAGAATTAACATATAATAAGAAAATAACGAAATTGGCGTTAAAATGAACGACTGTGTGGAAAAAACGCATGTTTTTTTCTATTATCGTAATATCGATAATAAATTACACAAAGAATTCTGCTGAATTTGAAATTCGTTAAGAACACAGGAAAGAAATATAAGAACGGATACGAACTGTTGTGTTTTTCTCTAGAGACATTTCATATTATACTTTCAAATGTTTGCGCCAGCCAAATTCAGATGCGACAATTTAATTTCAAAGTTCTGAATAAAAACATTTTCCACCATTGAAATGTAAAAGAGAATACTGTTGTAACTTTTTATTTTTTCGCTCGTTGCATTTTGTACTTTATAGATATAGTGGGAGTATGTAATTCATATATATATATATATATATATATATATATATATATACACATATAAACATCTCTTTCTTCGTATACAGTAGATAGAGTGGCTATGAATTATGCTTCTTGCCTCTTTTCTACAAATGCATTATATGTATATTACATTTTACAAGAAATACTTGAAAAGTGTATAAAGTTTCATAAACTTTCGAACTCGTTTCAAATATGTATTGTATTAATATAACTCGAATTTATTCAAATATGTTACATATTTCTTAATAATCCACTTTTGTTATATGATTCTATTCTGATACGTTCAACTTGAAGTAATATTGACTGTCAGAAATTTACAATATATTGAGAGTTTCACGTTATTAATATTTATTAATAAGTGTAAAGTTTTCGGATACTTGAATAAAATTCAATGAAATATTATATATATATATATATATATATATATATATATATTTAAAATACAAGAAATTGAAGAAAGAGTAACGTAACTGTATTTCTTTGCACTAAGTAAATGTTTTGTGTTTCGAATTGTACTATTAATAAATTACCTGGAATATAAATTCAGATAAATAATATATCAGCTTCATTAGGCATACAAAATAATTAGTTGTATTTTTTTATAGAAAATGGATATTTACAAAAAAACAGAATACATTTCAATCTTTAAAATATCTACTGTTATTTTGTATAACTTTACTCCATCTGTCAAGTAACTGACGAATCCTCTTTCGAAAAAAAGATAGCGGTTTTGAGGCGATGAAGTCGTTATGTATTTTGGGATCTCTCAGTGTTTTAGCATTTTCTGTATATTTTATTTGTCACAGTACTTTTCTTCAAGGTTGAACAAATCATTCCCATGGTTTCGACAGTATGTTTTTTAACTGAAATTAGAAAAGTAAGCAATGTTTAATATGCTGCTCTCTGGATAACATCGTGTTCACTACTGTTTTGGGAGGTTATGATAACGGCTGGGCCAAGATATAGTGTTTTTGAATGTTAGGGTTGACACTTTAAGATATTAAAACGAAAAGGAAATATTATAATTTAAAACAGAGTTAATTGATTGAATTTAAAGGAATAGAATTAATTTTTACACATTTTCTTTATAATAAAAATCTAGATTTCTCGTCACTTTGTCCGCAACGTGGCCGTCTGTCGCCATCGAGTGAATGTGGTGTATAAGGAATTTTTTACAATGGATAGGTTCCAAGTTTAATTCATTAAATTTCATTCTTAAGTATTTTTTTATGTTTACATGTATTATAAAAACCAAAAAACAGTTTTTTTCTTCTATTTTCCCGTCAATTTTAACAGGTTATATACTGGTAATAGTATAATAATGTAGTATGTATGTTAATAATCTCAATAAATATGAAAATTGGAAAAAAATGTTTTGAGACATTTTTACTCTCTACATGTCATACAAAAAATGTCTTTGACTTTTATCTAAATTCTCTCATAATTTATCTAAATCTCTATTTAAGTTCTCTTTCATTATAAAAGTGAATGATCAACGATAATTAGAATTAGATGAAGTGTGTGGAAATGAAAATTTTATTTCTGGAAGTTAATTTACTTACAGAGACTAAAACTATAAATTATAAAAATCCAGCTCTGAAAAACTGAAGAAACTAATAAATATTTTTATCGACAATATCCAGATTTATAGAATATTACAAACAAATTAAATAATAAACTTTTTGTTGAAGTGCGAATGTTTAACAGGAATTAAATTTTAAATATTTATTCCAAATATCTATATAATTCGTTACGATTAAAATACGAAAATAGTGGTAGTAATTCTCTATTTAAATATTTAAGTGTATATATATATATACATATATATATATATATATATATATATATATATATATATATATATATATATATATATATATAGAATATAATACAGAAATTCGAATAGTAGAATGTCAATTATGCGTGGAAGTGTCGAATAAAATGTATGAATGTTATTGATTTGCAGTGAATATTTTATGTTTTATTTTTGAAAAGTCAGACTAGGTACATCAGACGAACAAAAATCATGTATTCAACTGGCATCGAAATAAATTAGATTACTGTAAACATTTTGCATTATGCATTTTAGAGAATAGTTTTTTTCAAATCAATATGAGATTGAAAGTATATGATATTTTTATTACAGTTTTGTATTTTATTTGTTAAAAAACAACCTTAGTAAATAGAATAATGACATTGCAAGAATAATGTATATATATATATATATATATATGTATGTATGTATATATATTAAACGGTAGATTTTGGATTAATATTAATTATTTATATTAAAATAGATGTCTTAAAATATGTAATATAATTTCAAGTGATAGAATTTATTAATTAATTTGATAGATTTGTATTTAAAATATTTAACACTTATTTGTTACATGCATATTTGTATTATTTTTACTAAATCTACTTTTACTAAAATGGAGATTGCTAATAATGAATTATAAAATACATTTATTGCTATTTTAATTAAAATACGCTTACCAAACAAATACATTGCTAATATAATGATATTTAATTATAAGTAAATTTTGACAAGAGTATGTTATGTCTTTGATTCATTAGTGTACAAATGTAAATGTTAATTTATTATATTTAAAATGGTTTCTAGTTCCTTACTACATATCGAGACATCTTTTTCTGTAAACTAAAAAATAATCATTAATATTATATAAGCTTTCTCTGTGTCCGGATTTGCTCTCCTGCCTTTTTATTTTCTGTTCCAAGCAGGTGTACTCATAAATAGTTTATACATACTCGTGTATATATATATATATATATATATATATAAAGTTATATATATATATATATATATATATATATATGTATATATATATACAATTCTACTTACACTTTCAGTGTAAGTAGAATTGTCTACTGGCGTTAATTTTTATCGCCCTAGTGGTTATATTATAATCTATGAACGTATCCTTAAAAAAATTGTACAGTCATAGGTGTGAACGTGTTGCGAATAAAATTTAGATTATTTTTTACAAGTTTATTTTTAAGAAAACTATAAGTTCAATACTTATTCGCTTTTGAACTGAAAACATAATAGACATATTTTTTAATTAATTGAAATTCTTAATTTTGTTTTTTAAGTAGGAAGAAAATAAATGAAGTCTTTCAAATAAGAAACTATTCGACAAAGGAGTATAGTATAGTGTAATGGATGTAAATATAAACAGGACAATGAATGCCCATAATATTCAGTAAAATTATATATATATATATATTGTATATTAAAAAAAATTAGGAAATATTTTAGGATTTAAACAAACATTTTTTTTATCAAACTGAAATTCATAAAAATGTTAATAGTTTTAAATGATTTAATAGTTTATTATTTTTTATCTGAGATATAAAATCTTATCATGAATGATGTACTATCCTATACACAATAAAATAATTTAAAAAGACAACAATATTGATCCATGTTTTGATATAGAAAACCAATAAATTTCATATTAATTACAGATTTGAAAGCGAAATAGCATAAATTGGTTTCAGTTAGTTTTATGATACTGTAAAAAAATAAACAGAAAAAGAAGAAAGTAATGATATTAAAAATATGTTCAATTATTTTTAGAAAAACCTGTGAAAAAATGAAAACAAAAAAACGTATTTTAATTTATATATTGATATGCCAAACAGATATTAATACAAATATATACTCCACAGAATATAAAGAATTTATTGAAATTATCACTTGAAATTTATTTGAAAAAATACTTTCAGTTTATTGAAATTCAGTAAATTGAAATTACTGAAATGTGTCAGCAGTCTGAAGTATTATAATTTTTTAATGCTTTGGTTATTAGGAATGAGTTTTGAGCTTGAAATGAAACATGAATAATAAAACTTGTTTGAAGTGCTTTAAGATATTTAGAAGAATATTTTAATGTATTAAATTTAAAAATATCATTTTTGAATAAGATATATTTTAAATTTATATATATATATATATATATATATATATATATATATATGTAAATAAAGAGGGAAATGTATGTGTATTCACCCATGTAGAAAAAGAGTTAAGATTTATCTAGTTAATTTGTTCCCACTGTGACATCATGAAAACGTACAAGTATTTAAAAATATAAATTCTATCAGCCATCCATTGTGATCGTCGTGTTGCTCGATAACAAACAATGAGAGCCCTATTAAATGGTCCAATCAACCGGCTGCTGTTGCTTCCTAAATGATCAAATTACGTTCAACGTTTTGCGCCTAACTAGGTAAACACTTTGTAATCGTCGAAGTAGATGGTGCAAAACGCCAACATAACGTAACAGATGTTAACGATCTCCAATTCCGATATCTAGTAAATATTATTATCCATTAATAAGTGATAAATTTCATACTACCATTTTGTATACTTAAATTATAGGGGAATACATTAATGGGTTATGTAAAATGAGATTTTAATAAATTTAGATTATATATATATATATATATATATATATATATATATATATATATATTTATATATGTGTGTGAATTTGAATATATTTATCTATAAAAATTGAGTTCAAGGAAGTTCATATCATATAAAGTCATAGTACATTTTAATGAATTTTTATAAAGAAAAATATATAAATTGTTAAACTATATAGATATTATTTAGTTTTGATTAGAGTTAAAAGGAGAATTGACTGTCAATTAGTTTAATTTAAAAATAGAATATACATACATGATTTATAAAAAAAAAATAGTTTTAAAGATTATTCTAACAGGAATAATTATAATAAACTATAAATTGTATAAATGCTGTGTAACGATTTATATAATTGATCATCATTGCTGTTTTTACTGAGTGTTCATTAAAATAAAGTGAAAATTGCACGCAGTATTCCATTAAGATTTTATTACAAACACTTTTATCATTTCCTCAAGCCTGTATTTTAACAGTTATGGCGACAATAAAACAAACATAATTGGTCTAATAAAATCTCAGTATTGAAGACATTTTGCTTGTTTTCATCGCTGAAAATAAATGATATCAAAATTTGGATTTGTGTTTTCCTATATCACTTAGAATGAACCAATCAATAATTCAATATGTTAATCTGATTTTGGTATTATTAAATCTAAATAAAATATAGAGTAAACATATAAGTTGTTATTGTTTGATAATAACAATTACGAAATCAGGTATTAAAATAAAACGTTTATATTTGAAAATTTATATTTTCTCCAAATAATTATTCTTTTATCAATTTAATATAATAACATATTTTTACATTTAACATGGAATGATTTTGAATTATGAAATGTTTTTTTTAGTGACCATATAACGATATTCATAAAAAAAAATATGTTTTCAAGATTAATTTTACTAATTTTCTTTTATTAAATAATTAAATCTCTTAATCTCCTTAAATATTCTTCAATAACTAACCAAACATTTTTTTAGTAAAAAGTTACATTTTTGCCACAAATTTTCACTATTTTAATTTTTTAAAGTGCATTTTTCGGTGTATATTTTGATAACATCAACTTTGGTTTTATTGTTAATTTTGTTTCAAATTGGGATATTGAATTAAAGATGATAAAGAAACAAATAAGAGCAATTTCTTATAGGAGTTCAAAACGGCTAGTAAAGAAACAGAAACTGCTCGTAAACTAAACGATTCTTTTGGTGTGGGCAGTAATAAGGGACGTACGATGCAATGGTGATCCCAAAAATTTCCTTGAAGATGAAGGTCGTAGGCATCCTTCTTCATTTCATAACGACCAACTGAAGGCGTTAGTTGAATTAGAACCACGCACAGCGATTCTAGAGCTTGCATAAAAAATAAACTTTAGTCATCCAACCGTTCTGGACCACTTAAAACGTATAAAAAAATCAAAAAAGTTAAAAATGTATACGAATTTGAAGGTTATAAGCCACAGTTATTTTTCTACTAACCTAATATATTTAATACATTACTTCAGAATAATTTTTTTCATTAACATTATTTCTCTTAGGACTTGTAATTTTTATTTTATAAAAATTCCATTTATGTGAAGAGAAAATATTGTTTCTTAAAAATAGCTGTTTTGTTACAAAAATCTTGTATTTTTTTTCAAAAAAAATTTTACTAATTTACTAATGACGTCATAAAAATAACTTAATTTAATTTTCAAATAAGATATTTATATATTAAAATATAAATAGGATTTCATATATTTTTTAATACAATCATAATTTCTAAAAAAAATGCTGCTGTTTATATTTTGTAAAAATAACTGTATCAATAGATTAAAAAAAGTTTTTAAAATAATAGAGTCTTATAAAACGTTTTTTGACATTTAAAAAATATTTTTATGTACAAAAAGTGATTGTATTTATTTCAGATATAAATATTAATAGTATTTTTTGATTAAACTAATTATAATTTTATTAACTCATTCTAATGCTTCTGTTGTGGTAATTTTATTATAATTCAATAATCATTTTCGAAATTCTTATAAAAATTACCGACAAATAATTCAAAAATGAACAAATTTATCATAATTTGACATATATGAAAAGTAATGATCAAAAATATAAATATAATAACGTTTCAAGCCGAGTTATAGTTAAAAAAGCAATTTTATGATCAAAGAGACTAAAACCGTTTTTTTATTTTGGAACGGTTATATATATATATATATATATATGTGTATATATATATATATATATATATATATATATATATATATATATATATATATATAGCTTTAACTCGAGCAGAAAATATTAAAAAATAATCTAAACTATCCAAACAGTGCATTCACTAAAATAGTTGAATTCATTTTATACACAGATCCTAAACAAATATAAAAAGCCAAACGTGTGTAAGCTGCGGTTAGCCTTTGTGGTTTTAGAGCACAACATTAAAGTTCGGTTTAATCTCTTTGTATTTAAATTGGTTTTGAATCGTTGGATATAGTTGCGGAATTCATATCAGTATTATAAATAATAAATTATACAAACATATATTGTATTACACACACACGCACATATATATATATATATATATATATATATATAATAATTTTTAATTACTGAAAGCTTTATTAGTAAAATGAAATATTGCTTCCTAAATTAATATATATCGTAGATAATATGTAAGTATGTGTATGAACTGACAATTTTGTTTAATTAGTTTAATATAAATTTTATATCATCAAATAAATGAATTTATATTCTGTGATCATAAATTAATCATTATTGGGTACTATGCATTATCCATTTTACAAATGAAATATTCCTTAATTATTCAATCAGTTTTAAAGTATAAATATTGAATAGTTTATTTGAATAATTGTTATAATACTGACACGTATATATATATATATATATAAGGTTGCTCCGCTCTCTACTAGCTTTACTCTTCAATTCCTGGGTCACGGCGTTCGCCCACTTGTCAATTGTAAGCATGTACATGTAACCGAATGAAACAATAAACATATTTAGGTATCACAGAAGCCACATATCAAGTAAATAAGTCGATGTAATTGAATTTATTTATTTTTTGTGGGTAATTTTGATTTCATCGATATGGAAAGAAGAAAGGTAAACAGATTTGGGCACGATAGAAACCTCGTTCCAAATAAATAAATTATTTTTAGTGGATAATTTTGATTATATATATATATACATATATGTATCATACATAATTATATATACTTGGGGGCTTCTCCCTCTGTTCGGTACCCTTACCTAACTCTGGACTCACTGCACTCTTCCACTTGTCAATTATAAGCATGTACATTTAACCGAATAAAACAATAAACATATTTGGGTATCATAGGAGTCACATCTCAAATAAGTAAGTCGGATTCTTGGATTTATATATATATATATATATATATATATATATATATATATATATATATATATATATATATATATTCAATATGTATGTAGTATGTCTATATAAACATTTTTGCAGGTTATTTTTGCAACGTGTTATTTTATAATTGTATATAATAAGACTGATTGTATATAATAAGATATATGTTAGTTGTCTATATAATCATTATTGCAGACAGATTTCAACGTGTTATTTTATATATGAGACAAACCTTTTTGGAGTACTCTAGAAATCCGACGTCATAAATAAATAAATCGACGTCATCGAAAATTTTTGGTGAATTTTGATTTTATATATATATATATGTATATATATCTATATATATTGTGTGTGTGTGTTATCCGTATGTGAGCTCACACTGTAATAACTTATATTGATTGTTACATATTTTATGTTGAAAATATGTGTTTGCAATTACTTGGAGCAGACGACGTAATACGTATTGAGCTTGTATTATGGTGAAATACGTGATAATTATCAGCATTGAATCAGATGATTAATTCCATTAATTAAACATCTGCCTG
>CM068317.1:39927248-39957248 GCA_034766995.1 Acanthacorydalis orientalis
GGCGTGCCGTAATATTGGTGACCCTAAAATAGACACTAAAGTGTATTACACAATGCCAAAGGCGTTTGTTATGTAACTTTCATACATGTATGTTAATGTTATGTTAATATATTCATACTGTTTATTTTTTATATACATGTATGTAGAGTTTATAATTAATTTCTAATTATATTTGCCAAGATTGGTATAATTATAAAACTAGTTATAGAAAAATGATTAAAAAGGTATTTAAAAGCCTAATAGTTTTCATAGTGTACATTTAAAATATCTACAATACAGTTTTTAATACTCTAATATAAATCCAGTTTCACGAATTATCTTCTAAATGTATAAAATATGCACAGAAAACGATAAAAAATATCAATAATTAATTATTCAATATACATAAAACATAATTTTTTTGGTCGATTTTAGGCCGAGCGAAAAATTAATTAGTAATATATTTACCTTTAAGATTCAGAGAATTTATAATAAATTATTATATAATACAAAAAAAATCATCAGAATCAAAGTTTAAATAAAATTAATATACAATTAGTAGATCTGAAAATAAATTATGCACAAAATTGTGTATTTATTTTATATCTATATTAAATGTCTCAAATATCTGTTTTACATTTTGCAAATATTGTAAAAGTATTTTATAATTTTAAATGAAGTATTATCTTTATATATATATATATATACACTCGTTATTTGCTATTGCTTATATAGTGTACTAATGTTTATTTTTTATTCAGATATTTAAATAGTTTATTCGAAAATCATTAGAAAATATAAATTTTAAATATTTAGTTTTAATAGCGAATACTTTGATAATTGATAACTGGACTTTTAAAAAGGATATCATTTCTTAGAAATGTGAAACACTCAACAGCGTATGTAATAAGAAAACTTTTAAATTATTTTTTCTTTTTTTTTATTTTATTTTTTATAGCTTATAGAATAATATTCGTGAATATAAATAATATAAAAATTTCACTGACTGAGTGAATAAATTAATAAAATTTCTATAGTCTTTTTTTGTGAACAATAGTGAGTAATAAGGTCTCACAGCTGTTAAAAAATTACTGCTTTTAAATCTCTTAAAGGCACTGAATTAATTTTTATACAATATTTTTCTCTATTCATTGTACTTATTATAATGATATATAAAATACTATTTTTGAAAGGAAATACTGTTTCATTTCCATTATTATTTATTATCGAATAACAGAAAGTAAATCAAATAGATATTATTGTTCAAAAAAATATCAAAATTAAGAAAATTAAACGTGTTCTTATCGTCGAGACATTATAGAATGCGAAAACTTAAGTAACTATTGTGATATTTGTAGTATTTACTATCAGAAATTTTATAAAGTATAAGAAAGAATGTATATCTTTATTGAATGTACATCAACAACACATTTGTGTGCAATAAAAGTTTAATATATTGAACGTATCATACTTTTATGAATGTTTAAACGAAATTTCATCCTGATAACGAATGAAATAGCGTATATATTGAAAGTTGCGAGATAAAAATCAACAGTATTGAAGACTTTTTTTGAAAATTATATACATAAACATACACACACATTTTGTTTTCCATTATATCGATTCATAAATTATAATAAAAACAACATAAAGATAAGAATTTTACCATTTGTCAAACAATAAATATTAAAATATTTATGCTGTATAGGTTTACATTAACTATATTTTCGTATTTGTTTAAAATTTATCATCATTTTTTACTTGAACATCATTATTTTTGAATGACCAATTTATATTATAATTGATTTTTTTATTTACATGTAATCATTTATGTCATTTATCATGTAATTGAAATTAGAAGCTATTATAAAGACATATAAAGAAGTTAACTAATTAAATAACATAAGACACGTATCTGATCTTAAATTAATTTATATCGAATTTTGATATTTTAATCTAAAATTAATGATAATATTTGTCAATATAGCTTATTGATTAATTTCGTACGTCAAATTTATTTTAAATAATTAAAAAGCTGTTTAAAATTATCATGTTAAATATAAATAGTGTCTGCGTAATGTTATTTCATATTCATTCAAAAAAAAATTTTTTTAACGTTCCTGAAACAATTTTATAAAATTAATTTTCGATTATTTTTCTTACAAAATTCTTAGAATTTTTTTATCGAGCTCGACGTTTTTTAGAACATTTATATTTTGGCGTTTGAAATATTTGTCATTAGATTTCATTTTGATAAAGTAATTTCATAGTCAGATTTTATTTTTTTTAAAAAAAACTTTGAAGTACCAGCGACTTGAACAATACTTTTGTGAATTTTAAATAAGTTTATTGGACGAATGAAAAAAAGAATTAAATTTTATAACATTTATACATACACAAATTGGTCAATCTTCACGATGCTGAGTTAATGTTTATGTCTTTGAAAGAGGAAGATATTTTAAGTCCTTATTGTCAATTATTTAATTTATATTCATTTTGATTATTACTTTTATTTAATAAAACGTAATATTTTCAATTGAAAATAAAAGCAAATTAATGCTGTAAAGTAGAAGACGAAAGAGAATATTAGGCTTAAACGTCACCATCGATGATTACAATTTTCAGGTTGTAAACAATTTCACATACCTTGGCTTAAACATCACCAGTGAAAATGACGAATCTCAAGAAGTTCAAAAACTAATAGCAGCAGCAAAAAGAATAAATTTCACGCTCTTTCCTATGATAAAATCCAAAAATGTGCATAAAAAGACCAAAATTCTACTGTATAAAACCCTTATCTATACTGTCATATTTTAAGAAGGTGAAATGTGGATTATGTCAACTAAGACCGCAGAAATTTTGGACACTGTTGAAAGAAGAATGTTAAGAGGGATATTTGAGCCAATAAACGAAGAAGGTATATGGAGAATACGCTACAATTTCAAATTATATAAAGTTTATAAAGAACTAAAACATTCGGTTTTTATAAAAATGCTCCACCTGTAATGGGCAGGTCACAATGAACGAATTTCGAACTCAAAAGTACCAAAAAGAGCCTTTGATGGGTAACCAGGTCGGAGAAGACCTTTGAGTAAACCAAGGCTTAGATGGATAGACATTGTAGAGAAGGATATAGTGGAACTGTTGAGAGTAATAAACTGGAGAAGGACTGGTAGGCAGATGGATGTCTGAAGGTAGAAAATTGAGGAGGCTGAGGGTCAATTTGGGATGTAGCGCCATTGAAGAAGAAAAAGAGAATATTTTATATAAAAATAATGAAGTTCATTTTATAATAAGATAAAATAAAATAAATCACTTCTAATATGAGAGAAATTCATACATATTTTATAAAAATTACATCTATATGTTTTTTTTTTGTTAATTTTTCATTGAGTCTTACTACTGTTGTAGGGCATCTTATAAATATATATATATATATATATATATATATATATATATATAGAATATGTGGTAAATTTGAAAGAACATTTAATTATTGTATTATTTAAAAGACAGGCCATTTTTTGTTGATGGCTAATGAAAATATGTTCATTTACAAAAAGAATATTCTTAACCATACGTTTACCGTTAATATTACGCTATCGTTAATGCAGCAGCGGAACACGCTTAACGAAATTTGCGCCGTTGTACATCATGTGCGGTCGTCGAACGATACAAGCATCCTTTAGGCCGTAGGTTATTTGTTACGACGTTTTAGAACGATTGATGGGTGACATTTGTCAAGTCCATACCGGTATAGGATCTATCCTTGTCTGATGTAGTCAAGACATGTGGCAACGACAATATAACTAACCTTTGTTGGCTCAAGAATAATGTTTATTTTAAAAGGGTATGTTAATGCTTCCGTTTGTATGTTGTCTTTACCGAAGAATAGGTGACCTACGTACACTAGTACAACTGATTTGATTTCCTGGAAATTAGTTAGATACAGCACGTAATGCTGCGTCAGTACACCAGAGGCGTTCTTCATGAAATTCAGTATTCGGGTTTAATAGGTATACAGTGATAATGGTGTTTGAAATTTATGATACGCATTTTAAATTTTATTAGAATTATTAATTAAGAATACTTCTTCGTTTTTATTCTGAAATTTATTTCATTTATGTTTTTAGGGATGTTATTTTGCAATACTTATTCAAGTATTATTACATATTTATTTTTTCGAAAAAAACATGTATTTATATTAGATCGGTAGGAAAATAATTGCGGGTTTTCTTTTCTGAATTCTTACCTTAAATTTTTTGCAATGAAAGTGTCATTTAATCGTGTTCATGTTAATATCATTTTAGAGTGCATTTTTCGGTCTGTATTTTGATAACATTCACTTTGTTTTTATTATTAATTTTGTTTCAAATTGAGCTATTGAATTGAAGATTGAAAAGAAGCAAATAAGATCATTTTTGTATAAGTTGGGGTAATGTGTAAGGAATGTACAGTGCAATAGTGGTTTCAAAATTTTCTTACTGGGGACGAGAGCTTTGAAGGTGAAGAAGGTCTCTGAGATCTTTCTTCAGTTTATAACGACCAACTAAAGTTATAAATTGAATCAGAACCACGTACAATAATTCAAGAGCTTGCACAAAAGTTAGGCGTTAATCATTCAATAGTTCTGGACCACTTAAAACAGCTAGGAAAACAAGAGAAGCTTAAAATGTATATGACTTTCGAAGGTCATAAACTGTAATTATTTTTCTAGCAACCTAATATTTATGTATCTATCTACCTATATATATATATATATATAGAGAGAGAGAGAGAGAGAGAAATAGAGAGATAAATGTGTATAATTTTAATTTAAACTGTAGTTGAATTATAGCAATTTAACAAATGTTCTATAAGTGTATTTTTATATATTTTATGAAAAAAAAATTAAATTTTATGATAGAAATGAAAAATTCACTGAAATAATTTTTTTCATGAAACATTTTCAACTTTATTTGTTACAGTTGAGACAATTTTGATTATTTAATTGAATAATATTGAATTAGACTATATTTTTATAAGAATTATTATCGAAATAAGTAATATGTTGATTAGACAAACTAATAGTTGTTTATTTTTTAATTTTTTGTATAATTATCAATTATTTGAACGAGTTTTGTCTAGAAATTGAGAATTTAATTTTTATTGATTTGAAAAGTGTGTTCTTCTTTACAAGCTAGTTATTTGGAAATGCCGACATAAAAGTATTAATTTTTGTGGAATTTTTTATTCATGACCAAAAAAAAATAGTGAAACAGCTATTATTTTATTTTTTTTAAAAAAATATAATAATTCGTGTAGTCAAATGAAATTATTTTATATTTTTAATATTCATAAATTAATTGATAATTATTTATTAGAGTTTGCATTAATTATTACGTTTGAATTACTCAGTAATTGTTGAAGTTGATGTTTTTGTGAAATAAAATGTTTGTTTTAAAATTTTATGAAATTTAATTTTATATAATTCAACATTTTCTCAAGTCGAAACGTAATATTAGAAGAATTGTATATATATATATATATGTATACATTTTGTAAAATGAATTAATTATTTGTAAGTTTGTTTTTATACTTTATTAATGTCATTTATTTATTATTTAAATTTTCTTCCATATATTTTATTAGAAAAAGTATTGCAATTGAATTCTATTTTTGAGATTTATTTCTTTAAAGTTATTATGAATTCATGAAATAACAATTTTATTGATTGTTAGTTAACGAAAATTTGAATATGACCTTAACTTTCTGATTTATTAATAAAAAGCATACATTTGATTTTATTACAGTGGAAAACTTTATTTTTACAATATACATATCTCAACTACAATGAAAACTTTGTTAATTGACAATTATGATAACAGTTTAAAGAGAATTAAATTTTGTACTGAGAAGTTTTAACAGTAAATGTTTTTAATAATTAAAAATAATTTTTGTAATAAAATATAATGACAATTAACAATTCTTTTCAAAATTTACGTATTGTTTTTAGTTATAATATTGTTTATGTATGTATGTATGTATATGTATATATATATTCACAAAAAATACGTATGATAAATCGTTTAATATTTCCAGTAACTATTCATAAGTGGCTGAAAGTAATAAGATTACACGAATAAATGTGTAGAAAATTAAATTTACATAAAAATAGATTTTCTCGAACAAAACACTTTCTTGAATATATTTACATTATTTTTTCTCTTAAATTTGTTCGAGATAAAAAGTTGAAATTGCACATAAATAGAACGAGGTATTCTAAAAAAATAAGTTGATATACTTGTTCGTTTTTTTTTCTGCAGTGGAATTATATTCTTCATACATATTTTTCCATAGCATCAAAAAAACTTTACAGAATGGAACGAAATGAATTCATTTCGTACACGACTACAAAAGTACTTAAGGTTAGTTTTATTTGTGTTTGCAGATGGCTCTTGGCAGAATACTGTTTACTCTAAAATCGACTAATGAAAACTTTTCACACTGGCGAAGTCAGTTTTGTCGCATAGAACACAAAAAGAGGCCGCATTCGCGCGTTTTCGTTCGTCCGCGAGAACTTGTTTGCTTCAAAACTTATATTTAATAACATGTGATGTTTGTAACTTTCGTGCGAGTTTCAACTTCGTCTGGGCTACTCATTTCATATCACACACACACACCCACACATGTATATATATATATATGTACACATTTTCATCTTATTCTTTGATATAGAAAGCTTTAGAAGTTTCAAAACATGGCTATTTTTTAAACGCGATACTTTTTTCAGTTAAAATTGTGTTTTTCTTACAACTTTTCTTAGCAATGAAAAGTTCATTTTATTGAAACTATTTCTGAACAATATTATTAAACTTTTCTATTTTTAGGAAATGTTTTTATTTTGGTTCTTTTTTAATATAATATCCAATTCGAAGACGTGTACTGAATTTTATACTGTTATTGCATTTATCACAAATATTATGGGTTGAAAATATGATGAAGTGACGTCCTTTGCCTTGAATTATTTTGACCTTTGTTTGGTATTGATTTTGTACTTTTTTTATCGAGATAGTCATAACAAGGTGGTTATATCATGTGTTGATTATGTATGAAATGTAAACAATTTTGAGCATAAAATTTATCTTTTTTTCTTATGTCGTCATTTAAGGGCAATTTTATGTTTATTCCTCAATTTAGAGTAAATATATTTTTTGTTCGATTTTCCCCATTATTTAAGTGTAAACTTTTCAGAATTATTTATATAAATATATTTATAAATTTAAACTGAACTTTTGTGATAGAATTGAATATAATTGAAAAAGCATATCTCATTTTAAAACACTTAATTGATAAAAATAAAAAAAAACAATGATTGCATTATATTCCTTCGACTTCAATCTGCGACCGCTTAGAATGAACGCTTAGTACCTGTAAAATAGGTTCATGCCGTAAAATTTATCTTAGCCATGCAGATAGTTAAAGTTGAGACATAAACGTTCTCATTATTATCTTTAATATCCACATGTGTGCGGCAGTAAGGAGCGTGAGTATTTACAATGCAATGAAATAAACTAGGACAGAATATTCATGGCTTAATAGTAGGACGAAATGATTAAAATTCCAATGTCTAGATAAAATAATCTGAAACGACCATGGCAGTTTATTTAAAATTTAATTCTGTGCGCCAGCTTAACTGTTCATTAAGCGTGTACAACTTCATTATAGGATCTTAAACTCCAACAAGTTGGGAAGGTACTTAAAAAGTTTGTACGTCCGCTTTGAAAACTTTTATGTTTGCATTGATGTATTTGTTATTTGCAATTTGTAACGGCGGACTGCATGATGGATCTCCAGTAAAGAAAGAGAAGTACGTTGTAATTTACTGAAATAAAGCTGATTCGAGGGTTCAGATTCGTGTCGAGTGTATAATTCCTACTTTTGAAATCAATCGCGCGTAAAATTTTGGTTTTGGTGCAAGGGGAAATATTTATTTTCAATTTCATGGTACTTTGTGTGCACTTTATGTACATCTCGACGAAAATCGTACGTTTGAAATTCTTCTTGCCCGAGAAACATGAATTGAATAATGTTTGTTTTATGTTAAGTGAAATATTTCTCTTTTAAATTAAATTATACTTAATTGTTTACACTGAAATATATTTTAAACATTGAATCTTGAATCTTTATATTAAATGATTTCTGTTATTTATTATCAACAAATATTTTTGTGTCACATTATTCAAATATTAACCAATTAAAAACTATTTTTTTTAAAAAAAATGATTAGATCTACCGAAAATATATTGTTTCTCACACAAATGTTCCAAGAACCACAACACATTCATTAAATTTCATTTAGTTTTCTGTTCATGCAATTTGTTTTCATTTAGATTAATCTCTTAGGCTTGAATTGTTTTTTCGATCTGATTTAACTAGAATTAATTAAAATGTGTTTGATAAGTGAACACCGTCTCGTAATTACAACAACGTTTCGTATGATGAGAAGAGATTGTAAACAAGTTTTGACATTAAAATTAATACGATCGGTATAAGTACGTGTTTTGCTTACGTGTAAACATTTCGATGTAATAAATTTTAATATGACAATTTGATATGAGCACTAGGGTAGTATATGAAAATAAGACACGCCTCGATATGCTTCTTAAAATATTAAGTTAATAAGATATATATATATATATAATATAAAAAAATATTTTTTATATCTTATATTCTTCAATTCAACCAAATTTATTAAGATAATATTTCTAGATTTATTATAGGTTCCATTTATTTTGTTTTCCTTTAATGTTCACTACTTTATAAAATATTTAATCGTTTTTTTCGTACTACATTCCAAACAAGAATTATTTGTTCGTTGAATTTCTTCACGAAATTTTCATAAATATTTCATTTAATTCAGATTGTCAATTTGAATAGGAATTTGAAATTATGCAAAATATTTAATCTGTTTTAAAGTTTATAGATCCAGTTTGAATGGTATAGCAAATGATATGAACATAATATCCAGTTAGAAGGAATGATGTACTATTGAATATTTATTAGATGTTTGAATTTTGAACACTTTTCATTTTTTTTGTACATAAAAAATATTTTTTTTATAAATAAATCATTTTTAACATATTAAAAATATTTTTTTCGAATTAAAATATTCAGTATTTGATTAGCGAATCTTTTTAACAGAAAAAAATTTGGAAGAGAGTTTGGTCATAGTATCAAAACTTCTAACAGAACACATTTTTTGAAAACTTGAAATTTATTTAAAACAAGATATTTTGTAAAAATAGTATTCTAATTTTTTTTGGATTTGTTTTCCATGCAGATTTATTTATTAGCTTGAAATTGTGAATTTGTACTCATTAATTTATTAAACTGATTCAAATTGTTTTTAGGAATTATTAAATATTTTTGAGACTTTTCGGTTTTTTTTTATCTAAATATATTTTAATTTATACACGCTATTTATATTTGATTCTAAAAAAATATTTATAAATTGCATTAATTTTAATTACATAATCAACAAGTTATGTCTGCAAGTTAATTATAATACAATTTCTATAAATTCACCATTATATAAATAATTAAATTAAATAAAATTACTTTTCTAAATGAATATTTTATGCCATAAACGATTAATAATATTAATTTTTAATACACTGTTATTAAAAGATAAGTGGATACACTAATTATAGATTTATGGAAAATTAATTATTTTAGTTTATATATTGTGTCAAAAGAAATATTGTTCATCTGTGTTTTAATTTAAATTTTAAGATCCATTTATTAGGTGGACAAATTAATTCGGTACTTTTTTATAGAAAGTGAATGTATACGAAAAATGGAATACACTTCAATTCTTAAAATATTCCCCATTATTTGGTATAACTGCTCCATCGGTCCAATAACTGATAAATCACTTATCGAAAAAACATTGCGGTTTTGAGTCGCTGAAGTGGTAATGCGTTTTCGGATTTCTTCAACTGTTTTAGCATTGTTTTCATACTTTATACATCACAATAGTTTTCCATGAAGCTGAACAAATCATTCCCCTGACTTGGACAGCATTTTTTTAAACTGAAATCCAAAGATTATGCAATGCCTAATATGCTGTTTTCAGAACGCCATTGTTTTCACTACTGTTTTGAGAGGTTATGCTAAGTACTTGACCAAGATATATAGTGTTTTTAAATGTTAAGACTGGCACTTTAAAATCATAAAACGACATAAAAAATATTTTAATTTCAAAAAGAATTATGATTGATTCAATTTAAAGGCCCAGATTTAATTTTTATACCCAACATTTTTAAAAATTAGATAATAGTAACTTGATAATAAAGGAAATTCTATTTTGTATATTTTTCTATACGAAACCACTATGAAGAAATTAAAAATGTAAAATATCAGGATTATGAATATTAGAATTTTAAAATAGATTTTTTCTTTTATACTTCCTTGAAACCCCTTGATATAAACCTTCCACTGGTAAAAAGCAACACCCTGCAAAGGGATGTTACGTGTAGTCAAAAATAATATAAGAAGCGAAACGACTTTTCAGTGTAAAAAATGTCAAATACTTCTACATTAACCAGAGTGTTTTGAAAAGTTTCATACTGTACAGCGTTATTGAATTATTGTTTAATTTGTTATTTAATTATTCTTGATTAATTTTGGTTATTAGTATTGAATTATAATATTAAGCAATGTATGAATATTCGTTTGTTTATTAAGCTTATACAAGTGTTAAGCTGAAAAATAAATGCTATTTTTTGGTCATATCGAATATGAATTAATTCCCATGTCAAGGGGTTAAAAGTTCTTTTATTTCTATTTAGTGATGATGAAAATTAGAAATTTGTACAATATTTATATTAATATTTTTTTTTATAATTTTATGAAATACTTCCTATTAGCTACTGCAGAAAAAATAGTATAAATCCAATTGAAGATATCATAAGAGTTTAAACAGGGAGTTATTGAGTGTCTAGAAAATAATCATACATTAAAGTAATCCATTCATGATATATATATATATATATATATATATATATATATATATATATATATATAATAAAATGATATTTATGTTGCGAGAATTGTAAGGGTTAAGATATAAATCTAGTAGAAACTTTACAATTGTGCGTTTGTCGGTGTTAGAACGTACGCATGCATACATAACAACATTTAATTACTACTCAGTCAATCTCGTCACGAAATTCGTTGTAGAAACACGTATGCTCAACATTAAGCAATATACTAATTATAAATCATTTAAATTGACCTAATTCCGACGACGTTTTAGAACACCACTATTAAAATTTACACGATCATGCAAATTCTTAGACGTTACTTGAAACTTATTCATGTTGTGAGAAAATCATATACATAATATAATTGCTAAAGTTCTTAAAAGTCTTAATTTTATTATGTGAACAATTTGGGCATATTATTTAATGAAATGGAATTGAATAAAAGGATATTATTTAATAAAAGGCAATGAAATATGTGAAACGTGAATGATTTTAATTTTTAAAGGATCGAGGTAATCCAAAATGGTTAAATCATGATTAAATTACAAAAAAAAAATAACTGAAGAGCATAAAACGTTGAGTTTTATTTCTATATCCATTTTTATTTTCTTATAAATATAAATGATAAAATTTTCAATAATACTTTTTCATAAAATGTTTATTAAGTTTTTAATTAGGCGTTTTTGGAAGGTTTATGGATTGATTATAAAAAAAAACTGAATTAATAATAAAATACTCATACACATTATCTACACATATTTATTTATTATCACAGTCGGATTTATATTATTCTTACAAATGATAAATCTTACAACACTTATTACATGTATGTACTCTAGCACTGATAAAATCTATTAAAACATTCAACACAAATTGTTATAGACGAACTATGTACATAATACTTATTTAAAACTGAGTTTTGAACATTAACGAGTAATTTTTATACGAAAAATATTTATTTAATATTTACATTGGTTATTACATACATTTTACATATTTCTCTAAATATAATAAATAATCAATTAGTAAATACAGAATTTAATATTTATATGAATCTATGAAACGAATGTATTAAAGTAATGAAATAGTCAAGTAAAAATATTTATTTAAATATTTTTTATATTTTTTCTAATTATATCTTATGAAAATTTGAATAAATATATTTAACTGCTAATGGAAATATACATATGTGTGAAAGAGAATGATCAGTAGAATATTATTAGTGATATGTGCTCATTTTTATTTATTACAGATATAAATATTGCATTTATAATTGGTTTGAAAATATGTAAATAATTAGTTTTATCAAATAATGGATCAGAGTGAAGAATCAATCAAGTAACGTTTATAAAATTTTCATTTGATTAATATTCGATATATTTTTTTCAATTTGCATATTTGTAATTAGTAGTGATTAATGTAGTACATATTTTCACAAAGAATTATAATAGATAATGATTATAATTTACAATATAAAATTCTATAAATATAACATGTAATAAAATATTAGATACAGAAAGAATTTATTTAAAATATAAATATAGTTACAAAATATCAATAATAATTGTTAATTGTTCCATTTTATATGAAGTAAAAGTAAGCGTACTTTTTGAATATTAAAATAATTAGAATCACACCTTTCCAGTAATTTAATATAATAACATACAATTTTTTCTTAATAATATTTTCAACTTTAAGTTTAGAGAATCTTTTTGAACGATTCTGAATAGAATTTCATTTCATTATTTTATTGGTGTTTAACTTACACAAATATTCTAGAAGATTATCGATAAGTGACCAATTACGATAAATAGCCGATTTCATTAATGAATAATTTATAAATTTCACTCTATAATTTGATATTTATTTTATTAAACACACAAACAAATTTGATGTTTGAAGTTTGTAATAATTGAAAAATTATAAATGTATTCAATGGAGAAGATTTGAATTTTCTACAGGCTTAAATGAAACATAAACATTATTTCTCTCAAAATCCAGAGAAATTGTTTAATCAAAATATCAATATATATATATATATATATATATATAGTGTATTATATAATTAAAAAAAATATTATTTAAAATTGCATATTTTTTCTTTATATGAAGAAATATTCTTTGTATTCCAAAAATTATTATTCTCTTTATTATTTATTTAATTCAAAAAATCAATAATTATTTTGTAAATCATAACGAATAATTAATTGGGAAATTTGCAAGTGAAATAGTATTTCACGATTTTATTATATTTGCAATTTGTTATTTTTTGCATGTTTTTTTTAATAGATTTCTATAACATTGTCTATTTTTTAAAACATTTATAGATGAAAAATAAGAACGATTACTTTTTATTTTTTCTTGATAATTGGTTATTTGTTTTCTATAATCATTATTTTAATACATTTTTTTTATTTGCATGTTAACAAGTAACTTTTGTTTGGTTCACTTAGATATTAATTATCAAGAAGAATCTGAGTTATATGATGCTTTTTAGGGATTTGTTTTGAGTAATTTAGACATGTCATTAACATGAGATAAAAAATATATAAAAATAATGATTATAGAACATAAAAGACAAAATGTAAAGTTGAAAAAATGACATTTTAAATTTTTATTCAATAAAAAACTAATTAAAAATAATTGAGACTAAGTTATATGTGTTATAAAAATGTTAATGTAAAATGAATTCTTTTTTCTGAAGGCTATTTGAAGGAAAATATTTTTTTAATCGTGAAAGAGATTTATAGATATATTTTTCATATTACAGTTGACCTTGACGAAATAATTTACTTTATCTTACCATTTTTATAACACAACTTAAATGTCTGTTATTTTTAGTTAGTGTTTTATTGAATAAAAATCAAAAAAGACATTTTTGCTACTTCACATTTTGTTTTACATGTTCTGAAATCATTAAATTTTAAATATATTTTAATCTCATGTTAATGATATGTCTGAATCACTCAAAACAAATTTCTAGAATGCTTCATGTAGCTGAGATTCTTCTTGATAATTAATGTTACAGATATAAGAAGAAGTACTCAAATTTAAAATACAGGATACATTACTGGTAATAGGAGCGAATGTGTTGAATATAGACTGAATACGAGTTATATTTATAAATAAGAAACTAAATGTTAAATCTGCTATTCATTTTCTTAAAAAAATTAAATTTTTTGAAACACTGAATTTAAATTTTAGAATTTTTCAAAATACTTTAAGATTGTTATAAAGATGTAATATGTGAGATTTTTTCGAAAAATATATACGATTTATGGATTTTATGCAATAAAATAATTAATTGCATTCTCAATTCTGCTTCAACAATGCTTAAACTTATATTTCCAAAGATGATATACTAATACAATACCAGAATTTAAAAAGTTAAGACAAACTTTTACATTTGTAGAATGATATTTAAATGTCATTTATACTGGGCGATGGTACAATTTTTTTTAAATATGAGGACTAGATTTAAAATCTTGTTTAAATGCGAATTAGAAACAAAATAATATACAATTAAATGGGGAAAATTTATTCTATATTTTATTTCTCTGTAAAAATATAGGATAATAAATAAAACATTTAAAATAAATTATTCTTATAATTTTTTTAGAATGTACTCGATATTTATCAAGAGTATAAATGTGATCTTTTTTAAGTTTTACTCGAAATTAAAAATAAAATTTACAGAAATTATACGTTAATAATTTAAGATATTTTTTTAAAACTGAAAAATATTCTAGTCAATTGCACGAATTTCGGTAGTTAACACGAATAGTACTGAACGAAGCAATATTTAATATTTAGAAAGTATTATTCGATAAAATGGAATATGTACGAGAATTGTTTGATAAATTTGGTAAATTTCTATGATATGGCGCCACTATTTATTTGGTAGTGTCTAAATGAATAGTGGATGAATAAAAACTGGCATAGGCGAAATTTCAGCCAGAAGCGACGCATTGTTCACGTTCTATAGATGTTTGAATTGAGCATTGTAGTAGTTGTTGCAAAAATGGAAAAAAACAAGGAAGCTTTTTTGTGTTGATTCGTCACCGTGGATGAAACATGAATCGACCACTACACATCTGAGTCGACGAAGCAGTCAAAGCAGTGGATAACGACTGATAAAAGGGCGCCGAAGAAGGTGAATACCGTTTTTTCGGCTGGGGAGGTGTTTTTTGGAATTCACAAGGAATCGTCCTCTGATCGACTGTTTAACAAAGGGAAAAAATAATAACAAGAGCCTGTTTGCAATATTATTGGACCGTTTGAAAGAAGAGCTGAAACAGAAACGACTAAGATTGGCGCACTAAAAGGGTTCTTTCACCAGGACAACGCGCCGTCCTACAAATCGACCGTTGCAATGGCAAAATTGCAGGAATTATGCTTCGAATTAATTCCTCATCCACCCTATTCTTCTAATTTGATCCTATGCTACTTCTTCCTCTTCCCAACATTGAAAATTTGGCTCGATGGAAAGAAATTCTCATCGAATGAGGATGTCATCGCCGCAATCATTGTGTATTTTGCAGAGTCGCTGGATCAAGTGTTTAGCCCTCAGTGGAGACTATATTTGGAAATAAAATCTATTTTTTCTAAAAAAATGATGATTAAATTGTTTTTTTACCATACTTATCAAACGACCCTCGTACTTTTACTATTATGCAAAATTGAATTTAATTAATAAATTTCATAATTAAAAACCGATTAATCTGGCACATGGAACATGTAATTTTGTTAAAAATACGTTTGAAAATTATTTAGACTGTGATTGAGTATTGATTAATTTCTTGAATGTTATTAAATATTTTTTTAATATATAGATCAAATCTTTAAAGAGTAAATTTGCAAATAAGTCTACGAATTCCTAAACGGATTTATATTTATGTATCCGTATACGTTTGTACTGACATTTATTCAATAACTGAAGCAAACAAATTTATTCGAAAACGAGATTGTTCGAAACGAAATGAACTTTAGTGAATAGTTAATCCATACAAATTATATGATACAATTTGAAATTATTCTCGTTGGATGAACGATCATTACACGCACAGTAGTGTAACGAGAAAGCGGAGACGCAGCGTGATAGCAAGTAAAGCCGACATGCTGTATCTCCCGAAAACACACCCACTGTTTGAATTCCTAACGAGTCGAGTTAAAATTCAACGTTCACAATGACGCACTTGGCGGTAAAATGACTGCTCTGGAATAAGTAGCGTTTAATTGCTTGAGCTCTCATTCTTATGTTACATGAGATAATTGACACGCCGGAAAAGAACGTACCCAGAACAAACATTGTCCTAATAGGAAAATTTCGTATAGTGTTTCTTTTGTTTAATTAACTCGGGCGCTGAGTACTTTTTCCAGTGACATTATTATCTCCAGTGTCTTCGTACACACTCTGCCACGCAATCGATACAACGTGGAATCTAATTTATTCTGTGTATATTTTATATTAAATGTTACTTCTTTTTATTCATAAAATGTCATACGAAACAGACGTTAATGTTTTTTTAATCAATTACAACTCACTCTAAAAGATATTACATTCCTCATTCTCGATTTTTATAATAAAATGTTCAAATATCAAGCGGATAAATATCTCACAGAAAATGATATAATTTACTTAGCGTGAGCAGTAAACGCTACATATATTTTTTCAATCATCTAGAATTCAACTTAGAACTCTAAAAGCATTGAAATCGAAATGTAAAAACCGTCTATATGTATGGCTAGTATCTACTTTGAGATTGATGCCTTTTTATTCGATATTGATGTTATTTTATTCAGAAAATATACTACCAAACATTTCTGTAACCTATATATATATATAGTTTTTTTTTACTATTTGAATTGAAATTATTTCTCATTTTTCAATAATACATGTCTATCGTTATAGCTACTTTATTTAATAAATTGCATTAATTTTATTTCATACAATGATTGATATTAATTCCAAAAGAACATATTCTACAAACGTCGAATATGAATTTTTTAAAAAATCTATTTTATTTAATATATTATTTCATTTAAAACAGATAATAAATAAATACCCCTTTCATATGAATTTTTATTAATGGAAGTTTCATGTACAAAATGAAGAAATTACTACGACGAAATCAGCAACGCATCTTGAAATATTTTGTTTAAATGTTTTAAAAAGCTTGAAAAGATTGAAATTCAAATTCAGTTATATAAATTGTTTTGAAAATGATACTTTTTGAATTCAATCATTCATTGAATAAACAATGAATGACTGAACCCAATTAAATTTCAAGTGTCTGCAGTTTTTTATGAAAATTAAATGATGAATTACGGTAAACTTTAATATGATTATTAAATTATGAAAACCTATAAAAATTATGAACTTAAGAATTGGGTCGAATAATTTTTTTTTCCAAAAGTTCATCATTGGAAGACAGCGTATAAAAAAATTGAGGACTTTACCAGGCACAAGATGTGACCGATGAGAAACCGTTTTGTGTACACCTGATTATTTAAAAATTTTTCACACTCAGTAATGTAATTTTTACAAATTTTCAATTGTAATCAATTTTTCCACTTTTTTATGTTTCCAATCAAGATATTTGTTACCCCGAATATTATCAATGATTTTCCACGATATATCAGATAGATATAAAATTTCTAATAGGTAATCTGAATTAACATATTTTTTCTTCTAACAGACAAATTTGCAATTTTTATTTTGTTTATGATAAAAAAATGTCCAATTAATTGAAAAATATTTGTTAAAATTTTAGTATCCTTACCACTTCTCCTGATTCAAAGGGTTAATTATATTTTTGTTGTGAATGTTGTATTTTAGTTAGGTTTGTTCTAGAATTTAATATGGTTTGTAGCCATAGACTAAAATAGTAAATATTTTTTTTGTTTGAGGAGCACTTATGGGTCATAAAAGTTTCTTAATTATTCAATACGTTATGAATTCTTACATTTTGTCTTGTTAGATTTTTTTAAAAAGTATTAATTTACATACTTTTTTACAATCATGTGTTTCTTTTCAATTAGTTAGTGATTATAATTTGGGTTTGTTGTTAAATTGTCTGTATGAAGATTTCCTAAATTATAGAGATTCATCATACAAATACAAATGAATGAAGTTCTTACAAATCTCATGATTTTTTATAAAAATAAACATTACTTTGATATAAGAAAACGTTGTGATGTGTGCGACTTTAAATTCTTTGTGTAAGTAGATCTTGATATTCAATTTGGTTTGACAGATTAAATATTTTTTAAAACTTAAGAAAAAAAACAGTATAAGGAAACAAGCGTTAAAAGTACTTGTTCCGGGATTAAGGAAAAACACTTTGAATTTTCGTCATAAAAAAAACGAGATCACATGTAGAAATATAATGTAAGTGGAAATGTTTGTTAAAAGTCTATTTTTGGTAGCATGCCAAATAAACATACATAAATTTATAACTCGCTAGCGCGTCAATAAAATAAAATTTATTATTCGGAAAATATACAACTCGTATATTTCTTTTAAACACGACTTGAATTGGTACGCCGACAGTGTTCGCATACAGCGACCGGGTTCATTTTTATCGTATCCAGTAGAATTTGTTGAAATATTCTAAAGATTTTTTTATATCTTTTTTATGCCACGTTGAAGTGTTCTAGATATTCATGGCGGTTGCATAGAGAGAATTTTTAATACGGGATACGATATCAAAGAGCCACCCTCCCTAAATACGATTCTATTTTATAACATTATGACAGTATGTAAAGCTTTATTACAGGTTGTTTGTTGATATTGTCGACGTGGCTGTGTCGCATGATTTTTGACACATTCTGTTTATTTCATCGCAAGAAGTTTCATTACAACCGTTTCATAGCGCGTAAAAATTTATATTGTGCGCCAAATTTTTGTTGCTGTTCATAAAAGAAGTAGTTCGCATTAATTTTAGGACGACGGAAATTCTTTGAATTAAAAACACGTGTCGTTAAATAACTCTCATTCTTTTATAACAATACAGAAAAGGAAATTCCTGAATATTAAAAACGACATTGAATTGAAAACAAATACAATAGGGGTTAATTTGATGTTTTCTGCATGAAAAAATATGTTTATGTTTAAAAATATAAACTTTTGTATTACATAAATCTCTTTTATATAACGTTTTCAAATTATCCTTTTTTGAAAAGAATATTACAAACAAACTTTCTAATATCAATTAATGTTATAAATTTATCATTATTAGTTTTTTATATAATTTGAAATGTCAATAATTATGTACAAAAACTAGTCATAATTATACTAGGGAGCTAATGACCTTAAGTGTCGATGCGACCTTAACCCGCAAATAATCAATCAATTAGCCATAATTATGGAACGATATAATGAATAAGTCTGTTTCATTTTATATTTTTTATAAATAAATTGTCTTCTCGTAAAATAATTAATTTATTTGGAACATTTTTAATTTTTTGTGATTTAAATATGGAAATATAAGTTTAGTAAGAAAATTTTTCTAGTTTTGAAAATTGTTCGACTTTGACTCCAGCATTTTTCTTCATATCATATATATTTCTCAAACGTATTATTTTTTCAACTGAAAAAAATTCAAAATTAAAAATCTTTTTTCACAAAAAATGAGTATTCAAATTATAACTGTATGGTTTCGTATCTGTGTACCTCTTATTATGCATTTCTTTTAGTTATTCTCCATTAGATCACTTTACTATATTTTACTTTGACCAGTTTTGACTCTGTCAAAAATGTCATCTTCAGGTAGTTTAATATTTGACTATCATACTACTTAAATTGAATGTAATAACATAGAATGATATCAGAGGAATACAGTACCAACGACCCAATGGAAAACATTTGAAAATAACGAAAAGTATGTTAAGATCAAAAAAACAGTGTCCTTTATATATTCTGTAGAAACAAATATCAATCGAATTCTGACACGTCCAGAATTATAATTTTCATTTTTAATATATTTTAAATTTCAGTTAAAATATAGAATCATAGATTTTCTAGTATAATTTTTTTGTTAATTATTAAAAATAGACCTGTGCTAATTTAAATAGTTTTTTTATAAAATAATATATCAATAATTTAATTTAAATATAAAAGGTAATATGTCTTAGACCATTTACTCATATTATGAGATGTTTTTAATGTGTTCTTCTTTATTCAAATGAAATTTGTTTCCAAGAAATATAAATAGTTGTTAATATTTATCTGCATGTCAGCTTATCTGCAAGAGATATTTTTATACAATTAATCATAGTTTACACTGCTTAAAATATTTAGTCTTTTGAATAAATGATTTTTTCACTCACTCATATTTTCTTTTATTTCTAAATATAATCGATAATAGATTGTTGATTATTTCCGATTGTTGTTTATACATACTTATATGGCAATATCATCATTTTTAGAACACTAAAGTATAGAATAATCTTAACTAAAATACAGCTTTTTCATTAAATTAGCGCTCTAATAATGGTCGAGTCACTTTTATAATGCATATAAGCAACAATCAAGAATAATCCATATTCAAATATTGAATGTTTTTGATTAGAACTTTTTTTTGTTCTATCAGGAGAGAAAAATTCATTTATAAAACAATTTAGTCATAGTAATATAAAACGTGTTTCAATTTGTTTGTTATAACAAAATAGGATTTTAATTCTAAAAAAAATAAAATGAATAACTCTGGACATTCTGACATATCCGAACATTTTTTTAATGATTTAATTAGAAAAATACATAAATATAAATTAGTAAAGTAATAAAATGAAGAACATTTGTATTGTGATGATTAGTTTTGAAATTATTTTCTCTTTTATGAATATTAACCTTGAATATTACAGTATAAAAAATTAAATTTGTCAAGCATTTTCAATATTGCATAAAGCTATTTTATATATATATATATATATATATATATATAGTGACTTTTTTACTAATTAAATGATAATGAGTATTTCAATTCATTTCTAATTTAATTTATGTAACTTAATAAAAATGCTAATTATAAACCGAAATAATTACATACTCTTGAATCATCAATCAATGAAAATAATTATATATTAATGAGTATAGAATTTCATAATTAAAAATAATAATTTACAGTCCGTTCTTCAAATACGAACATTAATTATTGAAATGGATGTTAGTGTTTAATTATGAACCTTCTACTTTTTTTTTAAAAAAAAAAACATATTTTATAATCAAACAGTATGTTAGATATTTCATATGAATTCTTCTTGAATTTTCTGTGTCATTTCATGGATCAGTTGAAAACTAATGTGAGTTGATGAAATAGTAAATATATATTATATTTATTTAAAATTGAAAACCGAGGAATATCGTGTAACTTTCATAAAATGTATATATATATATATATATATGGATGTATATATATATAATATGAAGACATTTTGAATCTATTTACTTAAATAACATTCTGTGTTGAACTATTGAAAACTGTATTTCTTTATCGACTTTTTCATTGATAAAAAATCCATCAGTGAAACATCCTTTGTCATTCCATGACACACGATTAGTTCTGATAAAAATGTTTACTGTATTGAAAAGATAATCAAAACTTCACTATTATATATTATACCTACGACAGAGAATAATGTGTTGTTGTGTACATTTTACTTGTTGCTATATATATATATATGTATATATATATATATATATATATATATATATATATATATATATATATATATGATGTATATAAAATTTGTTTGTGTTGTTTTTTCTATATATTTTTCCTGTACGGGTGTACTTGAGCTGAACAACTATGTAAAATAAATATTAAAGCATGCTATTCGTTTGATGTCCTTTTACACGCAATGTGACACGTTAATTGTCGAATGAGGTGATTACATCGACGCAAGTTGTAGTATGAGTAGTCTGATCTGTTCGAAACGCTCACCCGAGTTGCGACTTGACAGGTCTCTTGTCACCCTCGACCCAAGAGTTTTGTTTAACCTGAGCAAAGTTTCGGTTGTCGGCGTTATCTTCAGCTTCATCGAAACACACCTGCAAATTAACATTCATTAACGAACTTAGTTTTATAAGTACATTAAATTGTGGGTTTCAGTTAACGTGGCGAGCACCAACTTCATATGATAAATATGTTACAGTCTTATCTATATGTAATTTTGAATTAATTTACTAAATAGAAGGTTGGATTTTAAAGCTCGACATGGTTTTGTTGCAATCGAATAAATTGTTATGTAAGTACTTAATACTGTTTTAGTTTTCCAGCGTACGCTTTAGTAGCTTTATTAAAATATTCAGAGAGGAGTAGAACATTTCTTGCGAATTCAAGGACATCGCTTATTAGAAATTTAAATGAGATATAATACTATTTTAATAACAGTGTATCTTTCTAAAATTACACGGTTATTTTTAGAATATTCTCTAGAGATTATATTGAAATATAAAAGGATTTTATGAAATGTATTCCATAATAAAACTTGATTTTTCAAACTGTTTTTATGAATTATATTCAATTTTCTTGACATTCGACTTTTATGATAAAACTTATTTTTTATAACTCTAACTTCTTATTGACAAGACTTTTTTATAACTTTATAACTCTTACATTTTACTTACAAGAATGATATATTTAAAATACATTTTTCTTGGTATTATTCATTAACAAAATGACAGGTTTATTAAAAAAAAACTATTTACAATAAATATTTTTAACATAGAAGCATATAATTCTATTTCGATGATTTAAATTCTGTGAAATTAAATGTGAATTTTAAAAAAAAAACTTTTTGTTAAATTATCTTACGATCAAAATATTAATATTTAAGACTAGTTTGAATTTTTGTCACTTCTTTTTAGAATGAATAATTGCACAATATTTTAGTTCTATGTTTTAAATTGGACATTAATACTTGTATTAAAAATGTAAAGCAGGTTTTATATTTTTTTTTCATAAATATTCAGTATTTGGTTATTTTATTGAATAGTTATTGTTAATAAAATGTTTATTATTGAATATCCAGCGCTTCCACCATTAAACTTTTTAAAATAACTTTTGATAATATGGATTAATTTCGCACATATATATATATATAGAGAGAGAGAGAGACAGGGAGAGGGAGAGGGGGCAAAGAGATGGATGAAGAGAGTAAGAAAGAAAGATAGAAAATAAAGCTCCATTGAAATTTTATATTTGTATGAATAAAGTTTAGTAAGAATTATAAATATATTTTATTTCTTTATAATTTATCTTCTGATATACCAATTATTGAAAAAAAAATAATAGAACAATTAAACTGTCGCATATAATAAAATTTATTTCACTTGAGATGTAAAATTTAATATATTGTAGACAGATTTTTAAAACTCTGGCTAAATTTATATTACGAGTAAGTATCGAATATTTATTATACTCTTTATTGTTAATTTACGATAAAAATCATACACATTTTTTAATTTTTCTCTTCATTTGCTTCTTACTAACGCACGAGTTATGTTGTACACTCTATTCTTTTGCTCATTTATTACGTACAGAATTATTAAAAAGAAGTTTTTAATGAAAATTTGTATTTCAAAAAGTAGAAAATAATATATCGAATTTGAAATTCGTCCCAAGTTAATTAGGAAAAGTATGAAAAAAAACCGATTTGAATTTATATTTTCGATGTATTTTCATAAAAAATCTTCTTAATTTGTTTTTCATAAATCTTAATGCGAGTTTGCTGAAAGATGTAATGTCATTATTAAATTAAGGAGTCGTTAATTAATTTACTGATATTAGACAAATAATACATAAATAATAAAAAATATAATAATGGCAATTAAATAATATACGAGAGAAGATATTGTTTTAATTTGATTTTCAATAAGAAAACACTCTGTGTAGACCCTTCAATGAGATTGATCTTACAGTTAATACCTACAAACCACTAAACAAGTGTTCCGGAACAATAATCAAAAGGGTTGATGAAAGGTTAAGTGATTGAAGAGTGCTGACCGCACAATAATAAATATATATATGTATATATATATATATATATATATATATTTATATGTATATGTGCATGTTTGTGTGTCTGTATGTATATGTTAATAAAAAATAGACGAAAAAAAATTAATTTCAGTTGATAAAATTATTAATTTGAAAGAAAAAAGGAAATTGTTAATGCTAAACAATTTCAATATTATTTAATTATGTATAAGTGCAATATCAACAATTTAAAGAACTTTTTGAATCAAAAATTATTTAAATTGTTATAGTAGAAAGATAAACTTAACGGAATTTATATAGGTTGATTCAACTTAGGCTTGGACACGAAAGTATTAAAAAAATGTAAAAATTCACTTGTATTTTAGTATTAAATTGAACTAAAATACTAAATAAGAAATATCGTTTCTTTTCTTAATCAATGTGTCCCCTTTTAATACTTCCATGTGGAAGTCTAAGTTGAATCACCCGATACAATCAACAGCTGATCACGATGTAAACCCTAAATATACTCTGACTGAGTTCAGTTATATCATCGAAGGGCCCTAAGACCCTAATAATCAACCAATCATCAGTTATATTAAAGTTCAGACATCACAGACTAATTCTGCTCATGCTTCATTTTTAAAAATACGCACTCCTTATTGGTTGATTATTCTTTACCAAGTTGTACAAAGTTATTGTACTCTCATTTTAAAATGAAAAAAAAATCACCAGCATGACACAGACTAACTAATTAAATGTCAAAGTAACAACCAATTCCACCTATTGGGTAAAAACTTTTGGCCTAGCATTTGTCAAGAACTGCAAGAATTTTTTTTCCCTTTTCTTCAAAAATTGAAAAAAGTATTTGATTATTAATAAACACTTCTTTGCTGACTACAACTTAAAAAAATATTTAAAAAATATCCAGTGGTTCAAAAGTTATTCGCGTTTGATCATCGACATACAGGCACTTACGTCTTGAATTGTTCGCGCATCCCCTTAAATAAAAATGTATTTTACTAATAACAATTAATTTGTTTGAAAAAACTCTGAAGATTTTTAAATTAGATAGTTATCTAAAATAGTTAATATTTGATAATATTCTATATGTCTATAGTCTGTGTAATAGTGTATAAGAAATGTAATTATATATATATATATATATATATATGTATATATGTATAAATATTTTTCTCAAAAAAGAAAAGGTAGAAAATATTCATGCGATACTTGTGAATTTTATGAAACATTTTTTTATCTGCAACATGTTTTAGTCGTTCCACAGAACAATACCTATTTAAAAAGTAAATAAAGGAACATTCTCTGAAAAAAGGAAAATCTAAAGGTGTTCAAATAAATACATATATATATATATATACAGAAAGTTTTCGTTGAGAAAATGAATATAAGATCTTATCTTCTTATTGTTGGCTGTCAAGTGTGGTGTAATATATCTTTTACACAAATCGAAATTTGCATGCTTGTCGAGAATGTTATCTGGACAAACAATAATTTTTAATTTAAAACTGTGTACATAAATCTGCATTGTTTACACAACCTTTTATTCGGAGGCCAAGCAGAAGTCAAATAAAACAAAACAGTGTACTTCATTGTCGATTCAGCATTGCGTGGCTACCATAATAGGCTATAATTGGATTCATTCACAACTAATGCCATTATGTACATCTGTGTTCTGTTGTTGTGTACGTACGATTGGCTATGACTTTTATCTAACAAAACTTTTCAACTTTTGTTCAAATTTAACGAAACTCAAACGTGCGTCTATGCGAAAAATAATGAGCTCTGATTGATGGAGTTGTGGATTGTTATATTAGCTTTCGATTAATGGTTCAAAATGATTGGAATTTATTAAATAATTTTATATGTTCTTTATGAAGTATGTGTACGGATTTTTACTGTCTTGTCACTTTCCGTTTCTATTCAGAAATATGATATATTGATTGACATTTTCAATCATTTGATTGTTTGAGAAAATAAATATTAATTATATTTTTAATTAAAAAAATTAAAAATGAATTCAAATTAATATAAAAAAGAAACAGAATATTATACATGATTTAATATTTGAATTGTAAAACAAATTGATATAAAAAATAATTATTAACTCTCAAAAACAGAACTCTTTTCCTATACTTTATATACAAAAATCTCATCAATCTAATCATCAATACATTCCGTTGCATCTAATTAAACGATTGGTCAGCATAATTGTGTTACAAATTTCATGTGAAGTAAAAATTTAATTTAAAACTCTTGTCGTTTTTAATATATTTTAAAGCTTGTCTAATCAATAAAATACTTACAAGCAATACAGTAAAAAATATATTTCCTTTCTTATCGTTTTCGACAATAGAAAATATTTTAATGGAAATGCTCTTGCTCTTTAAAAAGTTTTCAATAGTATGTTTTTATGTTTACTTCTTTTTCACACTGAAATATTATTATTTTTGTACAGAATGTAATCTTTTTAAGAAGAAATATAAATATATATATATATTTAAAGAAACTGGCGCTTTCAATAAATGTTTTATTAATTGCATTTTTCCATTTTTTGAATTTATTGATTCTTTATATTAAAATGTCACATACAAATATATATATATATATATATATAAATGTATATTTACATTTATCTCCTACTACAGAAACATGTCTTGTAGATCTGGTAGGTGGTCTAATGGGTCTTCATTGTCCTCAATGATTAATGTTTCTCGGAACTTGTAAGGTTTTCACAGAATTCGTAAAAATGATATATAATAAATGGTTTGTCAATATCATACGCAGTTATTATTCGAAATGAGTTTTCTTACACGAAAATATTTCAAAATTGAAAATAAATCAAGTACATAAGTTCTAACATTTAATACAATGCTCTGTGAAATATAAAAATTAATACTTCTTTCTAACAGAACCCAAAACTGGAAAATGTTATTTTTTATTAAATCTGATCTCAAATTTCACTTGTTATATTTAACTTTATTATATCTCTGTTCTGTAACAATTCTAAAGTTTTTTATTTAGTTTCTTTTTTAAAGAGCAAGTAGTTGTTTGTCATATTCTTTAATTTTTCTTAAATACTGTTTTTATAATGACAATTTTTAATATACCATTCTTTCAATGTATAAAACGAAAGAAATTATCAGTTTATTAAATTAAAAAACTAATATTTAATCTATTGAGTATGTAAATTAATTCTGTGCCTTCTTATAGAAAATAAATGTTTACCGAAAAAATACATTTCAATCCTCAAAATATCCTCCATTGTGTTATATAATCCTTTATCAAAAGAAGTTAGTGGCTTTTAGTCGAAGAGTCATAATACAGTTCAAAGCTCATCCACTGTTTTAGTATTTTTTGCATGTTTTATGTATCACAAAACCTTCCATCAAAGATGAACAAATCATTCCTGTGACCTCGATAGCATTTCTTTAACTGAAAGGTGAAAAGTATACCTCAAAATCTCAAAACGATCAGAAAATATTTTAATATAGAACAGAGTAATGATTAATTCAATTTAAAGGCACAGATTTAATTTTTATACCTAATATATTTAAAATATATACGAATAAGAAAATGTTTTCTACTAGGGTTTAACCAGTTTTCTATCTTTGATAATTTCACAGTTTTATAAAAAAAATTAATTGTAAGAAAATAGGAAATACATAATATCAAAATAAAGTATATTTTAATATCTTTTGAAAGACTGGTAAAATGTAGGTTTTCGGTTTAATGGAATATTTTGTGAGGGTTATTTTTTAAAATCAAATGTGTTTATTTTTATTCGAAATGTATTTTTCACATTAAAATTTTATTCTAATTTTTCAATACTTGTAAATTAAAAAATATTATATATTAAAATACAACGAAATATCTTTTTACTTAAATATTATTTTAAATTGTGTAAAATATAATTTCTAAACCTTAGATAAAAGAGCGAATAAAATAGAACGTTGCCAATGTTGTTTATATTCTTGATACTCATTCGTATAAATTCAACGACATTTGTCCAACTTTTAAATTAGTAAAGTTTAAAATAAAACTTTAATCAGACAAGTGAACCATTCCGTAGGCCGTTGAAAAGTTACAATTCTACAAAGTGCTGTTTAATGTACCTTTTATAATTATTGTAATTCTAGAAAATTTTCTTGGAATAAATTCGTCTGTGAGAATGCATAATTTGAATATGCATTGTTACGGTGTACGTTTTTTGAGTTCAACAGCAGCAATAACGTGTAATGTGCATTTAAATTCTTAACATTCAGAATTCAAATACTAAGAGCTGTACGTGGATGTCGAACGGAACCCGAGAAATCGTTATATTTTATATATTCAAATTATTAGCCACAGTGTACAATAAAATTAATTATTCGTCTTGTTTATTATACAATTTGAATTTCAATACATATTTATTAGATGCTTGAAATTCAAATTATACGAAAAAATTACAGAATTCATTTTCTAATGAAATGCAATTTCAAATCGTATATTTCGTATACTTGAAACTCTCAACGATTTCCAATTATTGATTCATGTATTTAATATTCATTTTCAATATTCATATTTTTTACAATCGTATCGTTTCAATTAGTTTTTTTTCAAACTGTTATTCAATTATATTTTTAAAGCAACACACACTTTTTTAAAAATATTTTTTATTCAGAATATTGATTGTAACTAATTACTGAATATTTGACTAATTCAACAATACCTGTATGTGTACGCATATTTAATACATCCAAATTAGTAAAATGTAATTAAATAAAGGTTATTTACACGAAATAATATTTTTTTATACATAAAAATCCACAGTAAAAAGGAAAAATCATACTTTTTAATATGCTTAAAAGGAAAAAATATTCAAATTTGAATATAATACTTTGAGTTCTCAGTTTGTTGGTGATGTTTGTTGCCTTAGGGAAATTTTGAGAAGAGCTGTATTTAAAACGAACGAAAATTGAGTGAACAGTAACGCACACTTCTGGATGCTTTAATAATTCACATATTATGTATTATCATGCATACACATGCACACAATTCATACACTGTCAGTACTTATCACATACTTGAACGTTATTTTATGTATATTGTTGAATTAACACAAATATTGAATCTAGAAAGTTAATAGTTTAATTCATATATATCCTTGCACACAAATTAATTACTCTGTCTCTCTCTCTCTCTCTATATATATATATATATAATTGACACAGATATCACTTAATAAAAATATATTAAAATTGTTTATTTATTAATTTACACATATAAATATCTGGACCATATTTGATAGCAAAGGCTTTGTTTTAAACTTATAGATACATTTTTTAATATTTTTGATTATCTATTTGATAACTCAATTCATAGCAATTAAGTATAAATTTAGAGTTTATTTCATATATATATATATATATATATATATATATATATATATATATATATACGTACATACACATAATTGATTCTTTTTCAAATATTTTCTATATATAAAAGTATGTATGTAGATAAAAGAATTAAGAAATGTAACTGTAATGATTACCGAGGAATGAAAAAATGACAATCTCTCACTTCTAGTACGACCATTCAGTAGAAAAATTTATATGTTGATATTAATTAATATAATTATTATTAATCAGGGATCTTTGAGATTTTTTATATTTTTTTTTAATTAGCAATTTTAAATGAATGGAATAAATTTATTTAATGTATGAGTATAAAATTTCAACTATTGTAAAATGTAGATCTTAAATATGCTATCTGATGGATAAAATAAAAACGAATGAGAGCAGTTTACACAAGTTAGATTAGTTTGACTAAAAAAACAGATTAGTTGAAATAAATCTTGAAATTTTCTTCAATGAAAATAATATAAAATATTGAATGGGGTTGATGATTATATATAGTATACAGAAGTAGCCTGTTCTCCATAGTGGAGAACAGGCATTCAGTATATTCAAGATGAATTAAGATTATTGTCAACGCATTTGTTTGTTGTT
>CM068317.1:39962248-39987248 GCA_034766995.1 Acanthacorydalis orientalis
CTAGTAAAATGCAATTATCATTCATAATTTCCACATATCATTTATATTTGAAAAATAAATCATTTCGAAAGCTTAGTAATATATTGATTTGAACATTTTTATAGAAAATATGGTAATTAAGATAATTAAATTATTTTTTATTTATATTATCAAGATTCTGAATTAGATTTGGTTTTAAAGCCCATGCGTTAATTCCTTAGTTAAAGATAGATTATATTGATTAAAGTTTTCTCTTCAATACAATGGGCCTTTAAAATTAAATAGACATTCTTCTGTTAACAATATTACATATATATATATATATATATGTATATATATATATATAAATATAAATATATATATATAAATATCAATATATATATATATATATATATATATATACATTAAAAAATATTTCTATGTTTTTCAAATATTTATATCTAAAGTACATTCTTCAAAAAAAAGGGAATTCGAATCAGATAAATGTTTAAGTTACGAGAAAAAATTTATATTTGGTGATTCAACATACACTGCCATACGAAAGTATTTAAAAAACACACACAAAAATGAAAGAAAACATGTTATTCCTCATTTAGTATTTTTTTTCAATTGTATTTTAGTATTGAATTGAACTAAAATACTAAATAAAAAATGACAGGACTTTTCTTAATCCCTACGCCCCCTTTAATATTACTTCCATGTGGAAGCCTAAATTGAATCACCTCATATATGTGCTATGAGAATGATGGAATATTAATTGAATGTGCATTATGGTATCAAAATATTTTAAATTACATTCATTTAATATTTTGTACGGGCGCTAATGATCTTAGTTATCGACGTACCCTTAAACCACAAATAACTAACTAAAAGTCTGTCGATTTAGAAAAATTTACAGTAGATATAAAAATTAAACACATAATTTTATTTACTTTTATTTTATTTTTTTTACTTTAAATTATTTTTTTACATATTATCTTCATATTTTTTTGAAATAAAACATTTCAATTAATGCGACGAACACATTAAAGTTGATACGATATTATATATATATATATATATATATATATATATATATACATTGCAATTGAATTAATTATAAAAAGTTAGTTGATAATCAGTCAATAAAAGACAATTTAAATATCAAAAACTGCAAGCTCCTATCTTAGAATCACAAAATGCTTCAATAATAATCTTCAAAGAAAGGAAGAAGCAGAAATTAATAAATATTAAAACATACTTCTGCATAAAAATTGCATTTAACTAATTTGATATTATAATTTAAGTGTTTACAATTATTTATCTTTAAAAAAATGTGGTATAATATTTCTGTACCTTTCAGATAATATAGATTGTAAATAATTGACTATATTAAAAAAATATATTTAAAAGTATTTATATTTTCCCATACAAGTAACGTTTATAAAGTAGTTCTTTAATATTGCAATAAACATTTAAAAATAAACAAATCTACTTTCTAGAAAACAATTATCCGATGATATAAAAATTCATATAGTGTTCATAAATAACTTATATTCTCAGTCGATAAAAGTCAAATAATTAGAAATAAACTGTAATAGTGAACATGTCTGTAACTTCAACGATTGTAAATTAAAACTGAATAGCTGAAATAGTAATTTCAAAAGCAATCATTGTAAAAATAAAACGTGAAACAGACATTCATAGAACATAAAGTTCCTATTAAGTGCTAGTGTTATAGTCTATAATGAGTAGATAAAGCCAGAATTATTCAATGGCGAATATAAATTAATGGATAATAAAAAAACACATACTGACATTAATTGGAATGAAATGTGTAATTGCGGTGTTATTATTAAATCATACAAAGAAATATAAATTGATGTAAAATTCAGTTTGTTGTTTAGTAAAATTATATTAATGTAATAAATTAATATTCCAAAATGATTTTCTTTAATCGACACATTTTGAAAACGTTTTTAAAGCGTATACATTTAATACTTTCGATTAAAAATGGCATTTAAAATCATATTACACGCTTTATTAAATAAATTACTCAGCCCCGAAAAATATTTCTAAATATCTCGTTCGAAATGAAAATATGGTTATCAAAGAAATGAGTTCGTTATAGACAATCAGTTAAATTACCGGTCGAAACCTCAAATAAAAACAACCCTTTTGTGATACGTGGCGTGTATTGTGTAATACTATCTCATATAGAAATCTCGTTCCTTAGAGTCTTCCATCATTTTCGAGTCAGCGAAATAGTCGACAAAAACGTCTTCAATGACAAAAAAAAACGTCAATTGCTTTGTCAGACGACGGTACGGTGAGCGAAATTAAATTCGCGAAAAAAGAACTTCCCCATTTAATTCTTTCCACATCATCGATCGATCCACTTCAGAAAACACGTAATCCTCTCTCGACTGTCATTTCATAGAGTCGATGCAGGTTGGGATTGAGGGGTGGGCTCGCACAGGGCTCTGTTATATTCAAAGGTATGGATTGACAAGTACTTTGATGATTTAAGTCCGAATATTCGAGTGTGTCGCTACCGGTGCTTTGTGAAGGATTTAAGGAGTGAGATTCGTGGATATGAATTTATTATATTAACGAGGAACGTTTAAAGAAACAAAAAAAAAAGATTTTAACGTTAAAAAGTATCATTAAGTATAACGACTTTTTCCAAAACATGGTTTGAAAATTTCTCGATAAACTATTTTATTATGCAAATAATTTGTAGACTAATTTAGTAACGTGGTCATGTTTTTACATTTAAACTGGATGATCGCATGTGGGTTTTATGTACCTGTGTACATTGATTAATTTTTAATACAATATCAAATGAGTAAATTTGTATGCAACGTTCGATTCCTCTATTTTTTGTAATTAAATCATTCTATGTTAATTAATTTTGTTTGAAAACAGAAACTATTTTTAATTAAAGCCCTTCTATTTTGTTTTGGATTTATATGAACATTGAATATGTCAGAATTCTGACATTTATTTGTGAACAATTATATCACTATAAAACATTAAAAAATAAATTTATTATTTTAATTTCGAAGTTATTTTTTTAAAAGTAAATATTCTATTTATCAATAGTATACAAAAATAATAATTTATCACACCGATTCTCATAATGGAAACTAATTACATTTTTACATATAAAATCTATTTTTTTTATCAGAAAAAAACACTTTCAGTAATTGTTTGGAAAGGAAAATCAGTAAAAGAATAATGACTTTCGATCTTGTTTTGGAAGTTCAGTCCTGGATTTATTATTTTAAGTAGGCGTACCTACAATCATTATTATTAATAACAAATACTATAAAATACAATTTAAAAATTATATGAACAAGAACAACTGACAGAGGAACAAAATAAGTATAAAAATATATAAAAAAGGATACTTTGAAATATATGAAAAAGATGCTAGAAGAATTAATATTTTCTAATCATATATGTTCACATTTTTTAATAATTTTTATAAAATTAAATTAAGACAGTGTGCAGATTGAGATCTTCAATTATTATTTTAATTAAAATATTTAAAAAAATTACATATTTTTCTATTAGTAAATAAAGAAAATTAAGCAGTCAAGTTAATAAAATTAAACGAATAATAAATAAAGGTGTGTCCACAATAAATTAATATTCAATCAATTTTTCTTTATAAAAATATTAAATAATGAATTTTATCAAAATTGTCAATACTTAATTATTGGTTAATTTGATAAAAATATTTTTTGGGTATGTAGAGTGTTTATTCATTTGTGAAAGTTAATTCAGCTAGACTGCTCAAGTATTGTAAATATTTTATATTTTATCATCAAAAATATTTATTTATTAAATTAGACATTTTCCCTGGCCATAAAATGTTTTATATAATTAATCCCCATGAATCCCCGATCATATAGTTGATTTGCCTTTTTATTAAATATTTCACAAAATATATAAAATTTAGAAAATTAACGGTTAATTTAACCCTTTGTACTCACAGGGCTAGCTGAACTGCCCAGGCACTTAAAGGCGTTCTACTCTTACGGCCATTGCCATTGCTGACATTTGATCATTTACAGATAAATGTTTTGAAAAGCGTTCGTTCATCAATGTCATCGGTATTTATACTTTTCTATATTTATTATAATCTTATCCTTATTCGTACTATACAAAATTATGATCTGCTGTATAGTCTGATTGCTTGTAGTGCAAAAGGTTAATATTTATATTTCTTATTGCAGTTGATTTATCTTGTCATATATATGAATCTATAGGAATTAATGTATTATTTTTATATAAAAGTATTTATCGTTTAAATACAAGGTTTAATATTTTTAAAAATATTGAATTAAAGAATATATATATATATATATATATATATACATACATAAATTACACCAAGAAAACATTGTACTTTAGAAATAAAAATAACTGTAAAACCACATCTAAAACTAATTACTCCTCTAATTACATTTTCAATTTTCATTTGACTTCTTTTTTTTTCATCCGAAATGCTTTTTCACACTTACAATATCTACGTTCAAGCCTATTAACCGATCAAATGAACCTTACTGATGAAATTCTATTGTCACACGTAACACCGAAGTAGAAAACTGCTATATATTTTTTCGTCGTGAAAATCTATTTAATGAACTCTGCAGATATCGTTTAACTTAGTGGTTATGAGTGCTTTTCGTATCTTGTACGGAATGCAAAGATATTACGATAGTTCGGATAGATAATAAACGTTATAATCGACTTGTTCGCTGTATAATGGGCCGTTTTAATCGTAGAAAAAGGAAAGAATAAAAACACACTGAACACATAAAATAGTAAGACATACGTGAGGTAAAAGTTTTAGTAAGTAGATTAAATTTTCTATTGTCTACGTGTATGGGTGTGAATGTATATATATATATATATATATATATATATATATATATTCATCATTCATGAAATTTTCTACATAATAAAATATTACTGATTTATTTTATATTTTTTTTATCAAAAGAGACACTAAGGTTTATAAAAATGAAATATGTAGATGAAATAATATTTGATGTAAATTAATTGAGTGTTTTATAAGGAGTATTCATCTATTTTGTATAAAATATATTTTAAAAATATTTTTAGTAAACATTTAATCTTTATAAATTCTATTAACTTTTGCTAAAAACAATTAAAAGTTCTTTAGTCAATTTTATAAATGTATGTATCAGTATTTTTAATATTAGATTTGTCATTTAAAAATTTATATATTTTTTAAATTTACTTATTGAAGGCTTGTATATATATATATATATATATATATATGTTTGTTTTATATAAATATATAGATAATTAATATTATTATTGTAATTGTTGTTAATTGGGAAGTTAATAAGACATGTTTTTAGATAAAATATTTTTTATTAGATTTTAAATCGTGTGTGTGTATATTTATTTTTTATTAATTTTGTTAATAAACATTAAAAAAATGTTGTATCTATTTTAAAGTTTATGAACTTTATTGAAGCGAAAAAATCGAATTGATATTTTTGAATTGCAAAGTTCATAAGTTAATTAATATTCCATGGAAGACATTCATCAAATTTAAAAATACTTGTTTTCTGTACCTGTAATCTCTGAAGATGTGTGAATTTCTATCCAAAGAGTAGGAGCTTATAGAACAAACACTAATCAATTGATAACTTTAATAGAATATTATTTTCATTAATTTTTTAAAATGAGTTTGGTTGTCAAAATTATTATTATACAATACCTTTTTATCAATTGAATTTCAAATAATTGTTTTATAATTATGTATTTTCGAATACACATTATTTAGAGTCGCTTTTTCTATAACTCTTGAGATCGTTGATCTTGAGTTATACAATATCACAACAACTTAAAAAATCCATCAAAAGATGACTCAACTTGAAACTGATCGTAAAAACAAGAATTCAAGAATAGTTCTAATAATATTATTCAAAATAAAAATCAATTCATATGATTTTTTAAATATATTTGAAATAATCCAAATATTTGATTGTAATTCATAAATGGTTCTGTAATACATAAACGTTCATTAATATTACTGAATAGTTTATATGATTGGTTTTTATTTCATTTGGTAACTGATTATAAATCAGTGTTTGAAGTTCGTAACAAAGATTTAAGTTTTAATGATAGTAGATCTTTGTAGACACACGTCATATTTTGTCTAAATGACTATTAACGAACGTAAGAACTAATAACATTGTGAATTTGATATGAAGATTATTGTAATAGAAAGTAATTAACTAAATGAATATAGTTTAGCAGATATTCAATCATAATAATTTAATAGTTTTAGTATAAGTCTGTGTATGTTTCAAGTAATTTCTCATATAAAAATATTAGAAGTGACATCTATCTACTTTATTATATATATATATATATTCTATTGTAAAAATATTTATCAGTATATAAACTTTTTTTATTCATAACAATAAATTTTTAAAAGTTTAATTTAAAACAATCTATTTAAAAATAATAATATGTAAAAAAATACATTTTTACATGTAAATAATTTCCAGTATGGATATTTGTCTATCGATTTAATTTACTAACTAAAATTGAATTCAATGTAATTCTCACATACATTTTCAATAATTATTCATCAATTTACACAGCGTCATTATTACGTATTTAACTATTTCACAGTCATTATTTCTGTATCAGTATTATCGCAGGCAATCATTTTTTTTGTATTCAAAAATTGATCGCTCACATCAGATTGCATCACTGTTGAACAGTAAAGTGCTATTCGATTTGTACTGTCAAAGAGAATTATGTCGAACGAAATTTATCGTATTTATTAGTTCACTGTACGGGAATACTTTACCTCAGTAAATAATGTGCACACGTTGAATAGATTGCATAAAGCCGGCTATAAAATATCCTGATAATGTAGAACGGTTTTAAAATGATTCAAGAAAAATGTAAATTTGTAATAACTTTAAACGGTAAAATGAATGGTTTAGTTTTAATTAAATCGATTTGAATTAAGAGGTAGGAATTAGTTATAAAATAATTTAAAATTCGTTATTGTAGTTATAAGTGATAGAATTTGACCAGTGAAAAACTAAACAATTAAGGGGTCATTTTAAGTAAAAAATTAATGATATGTTACATTTATCTTTGCGTTATGTAATCAGAAAATAGATAAAACGCAGTATAGCACACTTATAATGTAATCAGATTTATATATATATATATATATATATATTGATTCTGTTCAGTCATCTTTATTCATAACACTCTGTATTTCTGTCTATTTCTATCCAACCTCATTATTTATGATAATATTAGGCTGGTAAAAAAATAATTGTGGTTTATTACTTTCAAATTCATATACATTTTTCTCTTTTTTGATTTTAATAACTGTTTAAGTGGTCCAGAACTGTTGGATGACTAACTTCTCATCTTTGTGCAAGCTCTACAATTGTTGTACATGGTTTTGATTTAACTAACGCCCTCAGATGGTCGTTATGAACTGAAGATAGACGCCAATGACCTTCTTCATCTTCAAGGCTTTCGTCTCCAGCACGAAATTTTTGGAAGCACCATAGCACCATACATTCCTTAACAATACCCATGCCAAAAATATTGTTTACTTTACTAGCAGTTTCTGCTGCTTTACCACCCGTTTTAAACTCATACCAAAAATTGCTCTTATTTTCTTCTTTTCCATCTTTAATTCAATAGTACAATTTGATCCAAAATTAATAATAATGTTAAAGTTGATGTTACTACAATATAGACCGAAAAATGTACATCAAACCGATATCAACATGAACACGATGAAATTACACTTTCATTGAAAAAAGTTAAGATTAAAATTCAGAGAAGAAAAACCACAATTATTTTCTTACTAATCTAATAGATAATTTAAATTCTAATTATTTAGCAAGGACAGAACATTTATGTTCGTTTGTTGACTTCCTGTTTCTTACGTGTATATATATATATATATATATATATATATATATATATATATATATATATATATATATATAAATTAGTATTAGATATACATAGACTCCGTTATATAAGGCAAAGACAAATTAAACTTACTATACGAATCTAGTTTCATTTTAATTAAAGAGAATTGTTGTTGCATGTCTCCTTTCTCATTACACAATTCTGATATTTTCAAAATACTTGAAATAATCATAAGTTCAATATTAAAATAATTATTTATGTGATTTTAAGCTCAAAGAATTTATTATAATATTTTTAAATTTTCACATCTTAAAGGAAAATAACTAAATGGAATATAACCTACTTAATATATCGAACTTTTAGTTTTATAAATCGTTTTTCTAAAGAAATTCAATTAATACCTTTAAAATATTAATTAATTATTAATTAAGTTAAAAAAATCAATTTTTATAAATATGTATTTATTATATGTGTTCGTAATTTTATATTTGAATTTTTAATGTTATATCACTCCATGATATTTCATTATCATCTGTTTTGTTGTATTTTTGATTAAAGAAGATTCTTAATATGACATGTTTTTCATAGTATAGACTGGAAAGAATTACAATACGATTAAATCTAACAGTTGATCATAAAAAATATGGATCGTATTATCTCTCTCTCTCTCTCTCTCTCTCTATATATATATATATACAAACTTTGAAATTTCTAATCATGTTCAGGATCAGATCGTAAAAAATCCCAAGATAAAAACATAAGAAAGAACAATAATAACTTAATCCAATCCTGATATAGTGTATTCGATTTGCGGCACTTGTACAGAAGGTTACTTGCGCCGAGCCGAAAGAAAGATTCTGGAAGTAATAAAACGGCCAACGCTGACTATAAATGTAATCTCTTTTCCCAAGTTTGATTGAGCCATATTCGAAAGGTTTCGAACTTTATGAGAAAATGAATACTTTGATCTCAACATCGAATTTTAATTGATTTTCTTTAAGAATTATTTTATACGATTGCTCGCTATGAAATCGTAAAATTATACGATATATATATATATATATATATATATATATATATAATATGCTTGTATATGTGTGTGAAGTATCACTTTTTCTAAGCTATGAATAAATCTCAGTTTGAATAAGATTTATTTGTAATAAAAGTGGGCTTGTTATTGATTTTTTTTTATATTTGATCGTTTAAAGATTTATGTGTATTTTATGTTTGTTATATTTTAATACGTGATAAACTATGTCATGAGTTTCAAATACAGAAAAGCTATAAATTGTGATAGCAGTAATCTCTAGATTATAACATTATGTGATCAATAGTTTGGAGGGAAATTCTGTTAAAAAGTTTCTGTTTCTAATATAAAAAAATCACATCTTACATTTGAATATATTTATTTTTTACTATCTATTTTTCTATATTTTTTTTCTCTTTTACATTCCTTATATATATATATATATATATATATATATATATATATATATATATTATTAGAACTCTTATGAAGATACCAAACTTATTAATAGAATAAAATACTGAGTTAATTAATTTGTCATTAGTTAGAATTCCATCTTGTAGCACCGTCATTATTCATTAAGAAAGAGTGTATTTATTTTATACAGTGAATTAATTTCAATCTCGATAAAGACATTACTGAAAAATACAAGATTTTTCAACGTGTTTATATATAAAATCGTTTATTATTTACAGAACAATTATCGTTTTTTTTTTATATTTAAAAAAATGTGTATTTTATATTATATGTTTGTTATATAAATGCGTTTTATATGTTGTTGTAAAAGTGTATTATAAATACATCTTATATTTTTCGAAGCCGAAATTTTATTATATTATAAAAAATGAAAATTTGTTTTTATAGTAAAGTGTTTTTTAAACGAGTCAGTATTAAATTTTATCTGTATTTATATGAGTTTACTTTAAGGATAATTTTATAATGTATGTATATATATATATATATATATATATATATATATATATATGTATATATATATATATATATATATATATATATATAATTCTTGTGAGATCGTTATTGCAACTAATTAGGTTATGTGCTTATTTTTATAATCAATTTGACTTTCGTTACTTAATAATTTCGAAGAATATATTACGTGTATAATTTAATTCGGCGGATTTTTTTTATAGAAAATGAAGGTTTACATAAAAATTGAATACATTTGAATCCGTAAAATATACACCATTATTTTATATAATTTTTTTCCGACTGTCGGATAACTGACGAATCCCTTGTCGAAAAAAAAATTGCGACTTTGAATTTATGAAACCGTTATACATTTTTTGCATGTTTTATGCATCAGAACTCCTTCCCTTAGAGCTGACTAAATCATTTTCAAGTTTCGATATTGTTTTTTTTTCAAATGAATTGTAAAAAGTATGCAATGTCTAATGTATTACTTTTCGGACGCCATCGTGTTCACTAATGTTTTCTGATTTTATGCCAACTGCTTGGCTAAGATATCTAGTTTTTTTAAATGTTAAAGTTAGCAATTAAAAATTATAAAACTGCGAGAAAATATTTCAATTTAAGACAAAGTTATGTTTGATTCAATGTAAATGTACCGAATTAATTTTTAGACCCAATAAGTTAACAACAAAGATTAGAATAATAGGTGAATATATTTGTTTGATATTTATTTTTATCTTCTTTTATACATATTATTTATAATTATTTTATTATAATGTTTAAAGTCAGTGTGTTCTTGAAAAAATATAGGAAGTCAGATAGAATTTAGTAATTCTAATCTAAAAGATGTGAGTAGATTTATTTAAAAAAATATTATTATTAAAATACAAAATATTTTAAACGATTATTTGAATTGTTCTTAAGTATAAATTGGCGCCTCTGTCTTACATAGAAAAATTTTTCAAAATTATTGTTTTAATTTATTTAAAATTATTTAATTATTAACAATAAACAATTCTTCCATAAAAATATAATATTTTGTCAATGGTAAAATGGCTGGTTTGAGTCGATGATGTCTTAATGCATTTTCCACTGTTTTAGTATTTTTACATGTTTTATGAGTCACAAATCTTCACTTAAAGGTGAAAAAATCATTCACAGGACATCAGTAGACTTTTTTCAACTAAAATCTGAAATGTATGTAATGCCTAATAGGATACTTTTCAGACGGCATCTTGTTCACTACTGTTTTGTGAGGTTATGCCAATTACTTAGCCAAGATGTATAGTGTTTTTAAATGTTAGGGTTGGGGCTTCAAACTTCTAAAACGAGAATAAAATATTTCCATTTAAAACAGTGTTATAATTAATTCAATTTAAAGGCACCGATTTAATTTGTACACATAATTTATATATATATATATATATATATATAAATATATATATATATATAAATAAATATATATATATATATATATATATATATATATATATATATATATTTCTATCTAAATATATAAAATGTTAAAGTTACAGGGCTGTATAATTTGTAAAGGTTATTAACTTATCCGAAGTTATTTGAAAACTTTTCTATGTCTGGATTTTATCAATAATTAGACTTTTAGGTTATTAAATAAAAAAATCCGTATTATAAAATCACAGTAGAGACTTTTACCGTAGTTTAATAATCCTGTCAGTTGTCGTCGTGTCTGCATTTTTTCCCAATTTTCTCGCCGTCTCTTTATAATGGCTTCAATTATTTTCTGAAATATATTTTATTAGTTTTGACAATTATTTTTTTTTATTTTTCATCAGTTCTGACAGTCATCTCATATATAATAATTACAAATACTATACTTTTTATAAAATTGTAATATAAATATTATAAAGTGGTATAAATGCTGATTTATTTTTATTTGTTTAAAAATACTAATTATCGATTTTTCATAATTAAGAAAGTCTGTAATTATACAATATTTATAAATTAAAAATAAATTAATACCAACAATATTTCAAGAATCTCTTAATGTTTATTGTAAAATATTATTGATAAAAAATAGTCAATTATCGAAATAATAAAGACTTTAAATAAATCATAATCATAGAATTTACATTTATAATTAATTAACGTTAAAATAAGGTTAAATTTAATTAAATTTTTAAGAATACATTTGAAAAATATATAATTGTATATTGTTAAAATATGATTTGAACTTGTTCGTGCTGATAACAAATGTTATAAAAATCATTATAGTATTAATATTCGAGATAAAGTTCAATTTAATTAAATATATATAAATAAATAAATTACATAATAAAAAATACTTTTAATAGACATACTGCATAATCAGTAATTTATTCCAATAAGATAATTGTATTTAAATAACAAAAAAAAACACAATACTGCCTGTAACGTACCTTTAAAATGTTTCCAAGAAAAAAACACGATGAAAAAAGAATATAATTTTCAGTACACTCCAGTTTTATTGAAAAAGTTATAATTAGATTGATTATCACAAAATGTTCGCTAACTTTTCTTAATAAATTTTCATTTTAATCAATAATCACATTTAGTACTTTTTAAAACATGAGGAAAAAACCTTTTCTTGTATCATGTTTTAATATTCTATTTACTTCATTCTTGTGGATTTATATTTTATCTATTATTTTATAATACGTTTTGTTCAGTTTTAAAATTAAGAATTGTTTTAAGGAATAATTAGTTTATATATAGTTTTTAATATAGTTAATATATAGTTTTTTTTTGTTTAGTTTTAAACTTTAAAATATATACACGTTTAAGAAACTTACTCTGAAAGCGCTAATTTAATCATGACTCGTGCTTTTAGTTTTTTGTAACTTAACATATAATTGTTTTAAAATTTTATGTAATTTTTAATTCTATAATGAAGATTGAAACTTGATTTACAAACTAATTACGTATTTATTTTTATAATTTAACTTTTTACTTAAGTGTTTAATTAATAACTTTTACATATTTCTTATAGAATTAATTATCTGTAAAACTTCACATGCAAAATCAGATTTTTAATATAAATACTTTTATTTATATGATAAATCTATACAGTTTATTCCATTAAATTTACTAGTAAATACTGTTTCAAGTATAAAAAATAAATATTCACTAAATGTGTTTACAGTTATTAAATTTTCGTAACAATTTGTTAAATTTAGTAACTTCTTTTTAAAATTAAACAAATCGTTTTTCTTCAAAATAATTTTTTTAATTTTTTTCTTCTATGAAATAGAGAGTTGAATTTTGTTCTCAAGTTTTTTTCATTTTTAAAATTTTAAATGAAAATCTAATACAATTTTCATGATATAACTTTACTAATATAATAAATTTAACATGTATCTGTTAGGATTCTTCAAAAATTATTAGTAAGGAATTTATTATAAATATTTGAAAAGTGACAAATTCTATAAATAAAACTATATATATATATATATATATATATATATATATATATATATATATATATAAAGAAATACATATGTATAAGCGTATGTAGAACCTTAAAAAATATGATTCTCTGAAACTAAAACATATCTAAAGAGTTTTATCTGTTCGCTCATATCAGATAACTTTCAAGTATAATCTCACTTTTTCATTTCGCATTTAATTCCTTATAATAAAATCACTCGTATCTTCAATCGTAAAGTCAGAATGTAGCATAGAAACAGCGCTAGCAATAAATTTGGAGATTGAATGAAACAAAAACTAATAACTTCAAACGATTCATTGCGAAATATTATCTTTGTAAGTTGGAAAGTTCTCATTTTGTTTGAGAATATGGCTGCGAGTCAATAACAGTTCCTTTTTTTGCCTTTGCTACGACCATTCGGAAGTGTCTTTACAGCCACAGATATTGGTGCTAAATTATATTCCAACAGAATGGGTTTTCACAGATTCTGACTCGGAACTGGGCCGATTTTGAAAGATTTATTGTCAGCATGCGAACAAAGTTGGGGAAAGTGACAAAAATTTAAGTTTACTGTTTTATAGATATGTTTTATGGCGACGGCTATTTAAGTTTTCTTAGTTTTATGTTTTCTTTTTTTTGTCACTACGAAGAATAATATCACATTTTCAACAATGTACAACATTTTACTGCCACATATCCTCGTTCATAATTTAAAATTATTTCAACTTTTAAATGTAACATTTGGCTCACTACAAAATGTTTTTATTACACACACACATATTTATATATATATATATATATATATATATATATATATACATATATATATATATATGTATATATATATATATATATAAATTGTTCATTACTGTGTTTGCAACTATTTTTTTGTCTTTATTAATGTATGAAAATTTAATTTATGTTTTTTCAATATTTTTTATTGGTATTTGATGTTGATTTATTTATCTAAGTTGTTAATTTTCTTGAGTGTATTTGATAAATAAAAAGGAAATCTCTCTCGACGCATATATATATATATATATATATATATATATATATATATATATATATATATATATATATACATTCTGATATATTTTCGTGTGGGTGTTAATCTTTTTGATATCAGCAGCTTACATACACTAATAAAGCTTCCATCAACAAACCGCCATATCCCCAATACATACAAAACAGATATATATTTTTATAATACGAAAAATATCAATCTTACCCACGCTTGATGAAGTCGTTCTTTATCTTTAATATCGCCGTCAAAGTCGATAAGCATGCTCTTGTCCTGTTGTTGGTGTTGATGATGATGATGATGTATTACTTCTAAGGTCCTCTCTCTCGAGAGGCTCGCCGTCGCCGTAGAGGACGGTGTTAGGCTGGACGATGACGGCGACGAAGATAGCGAATCTTTTGAGCATTCGCCGACGAGCATAGCCCTTTTCTGTTGTTCATGTTTGAGCCAAACCTCATACGCCGTGTTGAAGGCCTGCGCGACAGTCAGCGTGACGGCTTGCGTGACACGTCGTTTCGGGCACAAGAACGCGTGACATTCCATCGTTTCGTTTGCGTTAGCTGCGATGAATGCGAACACACAGTCATGTGTCGCGTCCGCTGAACAGTGAGATATTCTGATTGGAAACGAAACAAGGAACATTGCGTTAGTAATTACAGTTACACGGGGCGAAAACATGCCACATGTTATGTTCTTATTTATTTGACTGTTTGTATTTTATGTCGAGATTTTCTGCAATATGTATAGACATTTTTATAAAGTGTAGAAATACACACACACACACACATGTATATATATATATATACAAGTATAGATTTGCACAGAAATTGCTGAACATTTTAAATTCCTAATTTACATTTCAGTATAAGATTGAATGTATAAGTGTGAGTACAAATGAATAAAGGAATGTTGGTAGTTTCATTTGATACAATTGCGTTTCAGGATGTTGAGTTTTAATGAAAAGTAGGAAATATTACTTGTAGATAGATTTATACTTGACTGAATTTGATTCTTGTGTTAATAAATGATTCAATACGATCATATTAGTCTCATTATAAGAAAATTAGGTCTTATGATAGACTTTTTTTTATATAAAACTATCTGCCATTATATATTATTAGATTTAATTGTTTGATAAAAGTAAATAAAAAAAAATGAAATGTTTTCGGCGTGGACGTTTGGTATTCATTTATTATTCTTGTTTTATATCAAAAGAATGTGGTTAAAATACAATTGAAAATACAATTTTTGTTCTTTTAGTTTTTATGTAACCATTTACTGGCTACTTACTTAGGTTTCTAAAAAAAATTTCTTATAAATATGTGGGTCGTTTGATAAGTATGTTAAAACAGCAAGTTAAACACCGTATTTTGGAAAAAATCGATTTTATTTCTTCACGGAGTCTTCATTAAGGGCTATAAAAGCATGGTAAAATATGTTCGAACATTGCAGGAATATGGATAGAAGCAAATACCTGGGTCGTTTGATAAATATGGTGAAAAAGTAAGTTGAACACAGTTTTTTGGAAAAAACGATTTTATGCCTCAACATAGTCTCCATCGAGGGTTATACACTTGGTCCAGCGAATCTGCATTGATGGCGGCGATTACATCCTCATTCTATGAGAATTTCTTTCCATTGCGCCAAATTTTCATATTTGGGAAGAGAAAGAAGTTCCACGAGGCCAAGTCCAGAGAATAGAGTGTATGAGGAATCAATTCGAAGCCTAATTCGTGCAATTTTTCCATTGCGATGGTCAATTTGTGAGACAACGCGTTGTTCTGGCGAAAGAAAACTTTTTTGTGCGCCGTTTTTTTCAGATCTTCTTTCGAATGGTCCAATAATGTTGCATAATAGGCTTCTGTTATCGTTTTTTCTTTGTTAAGTAGTCGTTCCCTTGAGAATCCCAACAATCAGTGATCATCACTTTCCCATCCGACAAAGCGGTCTCCTTCTTCGGCGCACTTTCACCAATCGTTGTCCTGTGCTTTGATTGCTACTTCAACTCAGGTGTATAATGGTCTATACATGTTTCATCCACGATGACAAATCGACACAAAAAGACCTGCTCGTTTTTATTTATTTTTCCGGCAACTGCTACAATGCTCGCTTCAAACATCTGTAGAACGTGAACAACGTGTCGCTTCTGATTGAAATTTCGTCTATGCTAGTTTGAAAAGTGACACTTGATTGACGTGACGTTACCAAATGAATGATGGCTCGATATCACAGAAATTTACCAAACTTATCAAACGACCCACGTAATTCCTTGTATAATCGAAAAGGAAAAAAATATCTACATACATAAAGTTGCTTTAAGCTCCATAGTATTTGTTTGATTTTTGTAAATATTAATTGAACAAAAAAATATGTGGGTTATTAACTTGTCAGAATTTTCAAAAATACTTTATAGTTATAATAGATTTGTGGAATTTAGTGTGTTTTACTTACAATAATAATTCATTTTTGTCAAGTGTATACAACTATTCATTAGCATTTGAATGAATATATTTTTGTCTTAAGTAATATATATATATATATATATATATATATGTGAAATAATATTACAGGAAACTGTACAACATTTGAATAATAGCATTCGTATTTAAATTTATAAACATATTTCACTCGTATTTCCGTTATGGGAATGAATAATCAGGAACGTGTTGTAAAAGGAAAATTTTCACAAGATAAAACCGTTTTGACAGCATTTTATTATTGTCTGTGTGTAGTGAGGAAGAACTGTCACCTCGAACAGTGGATGTCGGTTGACAGTCAGAAGTGGCGAATACAATTTATACGTGCATATTCCCGCGATGAGCACATATCAAATAGGCTACGCGGAGTGACAATAGCTAACGCTTCAGCAGACATTTGTCACGAGACGTTCAAACACGTTTCAATAATGTGTCTAGTATGAAAAAAATGTATGGTGATAAGGTGTCGTATCACTTTGTTTTTTTATCCGTTGATTGATACTAGTGACAGTCTTATGAATTGTTCACTATTCGGATTCTTGATTCAATAAATGTACTACACACAAAAAACATACAAATACTTGTATACACATACATATATATATATATATATATATATATATATATATATGAACATATATATATATATATATATGTGTGTATATATATATATATATATCAACATATATATATATATATATATATATATATATATATATATATATATTTATAAATTAAAATTTACTTAAATATTTAACTACGAGTAATTAAAAAGCATCTTAATAGATCAATTATTTATCAAGCTATCAGTTAAGGTCGTACAGATAGTTATTTATTTCCTTTACAATTAAATTCTCACTAACGGATTTTTATATTAAAATAAATTAACTTTTTGATTTAAATATATAATCCTTATACTTTATTAATCATGAAAAAATAGCACCTAAGTCCAACCTATTATTAGTATCTAATCAATAATAATAATAATAAATACATTAACATTTTGAAAAATTTCGTTATAAGTCTTTAATAGCAAAACCTTTTTTTAATGTTTATTAATTTTCTTCTCTATTTTATTCTTAAAAGCTTTCGTAAAAGGAGACGATAACGAGAGTCGTTTGATAAGTAAAGTAAGTTTCATATTCATTTATCATTCTTGTTTTAAATCGATAGAATATGATTAAAATAAAGCTGAAAATACAATTTTTATTCTTTTAGTTTTTATATAATCATTTAATGGCTACTTTATTAGGTGTCTCAAAAAAGTTTCTTATAAATATGTGGGTCGTTTGATAAATATGTTAAAAAACAAATTAAATACATTTTTTTTGGAAAAAATCGATTTAATTTCTCAATATAGTCTCACTTGGTCCAGCGAGTCTGAAAAATAAGGATTGATTGCGGCGATGACATCCTCATTCGAGGAGAATTTCTTCCCACCGAGCCAAATTTTCAAGTTTGGAAAAAGGAATAAGTCGCACGGGGCTCAAATACAGAGACTAGGGTGGATGAGGAATCAATTCGAGGCCTAATTCGTGCAATTTTTCCATTGCGACGGTCGATTTGTGGTCGATTGTGTACGCTGGTGAAAGAGTACTTTTTTCCCGCCAATCTTGACTGTTTTTTTTTTTCAATTCTTCTTTCAAACGGTCCAATGTTGAATAGTATGCTCCTGTTATAATTGTTTTCTTCGTTAAGTAGTCGTTAAAAATGGTTCCTTGACAATCCCAAAAAAACCAGTAGCCATCACCTTCCTTGCCGAAAATCGGTCTTCGCCTTCTGCTTTTGACGCTGTTTCGACTCAGGTGTGTAATGGTGGATCCATATTTTATCCACGGTGGCCATATAGAAATTTACCAAACTTATCAAACGACTCTAGTATTGTAAAAAACAAAAATATAAGTCGTTTCAACAAGAATGTCGCATTAAAATATTGAAAATTCATCTACCAACTGTTTAAATGGTTTTTATTCAATTTCGGATTCAGTATATTTCTCTCTATTACTGAAAAATGGTCCCATCGCTATGCGTTCGTTTCATTCATTCTCTGATTGATTAATATCAGTCACACGATCAGTGTTCTGTTTCACGGTGTACAACGAAAGAAGATATACGATATCTGTGTAAAAATTGAAAGAAATTTATTCAGAATATTGTATTCATTGATGCTTTAGAAAAAAAAAAATGTTACACATTTCAAAATTGTATTTCCTTCTGTTAATTTTTATTAACTTTTTTCAATAAAATTTTACGACTTTTCACATGTATTATTTGTAATTATAATATGTTAATTTATGTTATTTGTTAGGAAGGGAGCAAGTGTTAAACCGGAGAACAACCCTCTGGAGGGTTAGAACCCACATCAAGCTGGAGCGGAGCTCCCTATTTAAAAAAAAATAAAAATTAAAAATGTAATATATGCATATTTGTTTTTTGCATAGTAATTTTGTAGTAATTGTTCTTATTTCTGTTTAAAAAATTTAATCTCACTTTACCATTGAACCACGGTTTGTTACTATTTATTAAAATTCTAATCACTTCAGGTTTTTAAGGGTCCTATTTAAATTTTTCGAATCTTTAAGTTCAACTTTTTTTAATATAAATTCAATTAGTTTATCTAATAAGTTAAAAAATATCTAGTGGCATTTTGAGGCCTTTTATTGGTATTTTTTCGGTAATTTTCTTTTAACGATAAAGATGATATTTGTGTAGGATTTCTGGAATTCCACTGACTGAATTAAATGAAATTACTTTACAATATCTCTCGAAAATTGCTTTAAAAATTTAAGAACTTCACGGATCATAAGTATACGAAGGATTTTATAACCCTTAGAGGGCACTAGGGGTGAGGGAACCCTCACCCTCACCCAACACTAACTTTGCGCTCCAACAATTCATACTAAAATTTAGAAAATCGAACTTGTATAAAAATTACAAAAGTTATTCGATATTAAGTAAAAAAATTTAAATATTGTAAATTTTAAAAAATCTCCATGGAACCTATTTGTCCTCAAAATACATGCATTCAGCTTCATTCATTAAGTTTTTGCAATAAAATATTCAATAAAGTCGACACAGCACGCATTGAAAGACGATGAGGTGTGACATACCCCCTGTGATATGTATATATTTTTCGGAGGTGTACTCTTTAAGGATTAAATATATGAATTATGAAACTGCACGATTAGAATACAAGAGTCTCTTGGTTCAAAAAAAATGTTTTCTTTTAGGATCTTATTATGACACCGAGGAATACTTGGTATATATGTATATATATATATATATATATATATACTGATAATGTGTTTCTGGTTTCATGTTCAAAACTGAAAAACTTTTCAACCTAATAGAACAATAAAAAAAGGATGCTTTTATTTCATGGTTGATTATAAGACGTAATGATTCAGGTTCTGATGTTTTTTTTATTTCTTTGAGTTTACTTCCTCTAGAAAAATCAAGAATATAAAACAGGCATAAAGGTAAGGACATGCTGAATGAGACAACAGAATACGTGATGAGATTTAACAGAATCTAGTAAATGTCACCGCAACTTTCACTGCAGTCACGCTCATGCAGAAGCGTTGTTTTGTCTCCGGTTGTCTTATGTTGCGTCGTTTCTGATATCATTCAGTATGTTCAGAGAGGTACATGGAACGATTTAGCTGTGGGAAAATTAACTTGATATGAATTTTCCCGAGTTTGATATTAATACGTGCCCATGTTTAAACCGAATTTCTGTTTTCAATTTAATTAACTTAAATATTAATATTATGTTTTTTTGTATACAATTTTTTTTTCAAAACTGAAAAAATGTTAATAAATTATTGTTATGGTAAGCTTTGGAAATATTTTTCCTTATAGAATAATTTCTTTTTTTTCAATAATTATTTATATTTAATTATTAATAGCAGTATTTTATGACATTTTCGATTTATAAGTAAGTCAACAAGGAATCAATTTCAAAAAGGAATTAGACTACCCTCATAATGTATAAAAATAATTTGGATTAAAAAACAATCTTTTTATAGAATAATAGCTATTTTAATTCTGTAAATTATTATTAAATTGTTCTTATTTTATGAATTCTACAATTTAGAGAATGACTGATGGTTGATACTTTAATAAATCAACTATACTATACCTAAATATACAACTTGAATAAAAAAATAGTTTCACTTATAAGATATAAATCCAAATGTTAAGATAAATATATTTGATTATTTTTAAATAAGAATTATTTATCAGTTCGTGCAGATAAATATTAAAAAAATATTTTTTGCATAATACTATAAATATTTTAATCTTTGTACGTTTTTTTTTTAAAAAAAAAAATATACAAAACTTAGAAACTTCAATATTATATTTTCCTTCATTAAAATGTTCATATCTTACATTTCTTTCGTTCTTGATATTTTAAACATGAACACATTCCACAAATTGGTACAATTACTACTATGTTTTACTGAACGAAATGTATTTTACGCCGCAATGGGTACAATTCTGAAAAGATTTAAATAGAATGTTGAATACTTGTTCCCAAGATATTGCAGTTTCACACAAAACACATAAATTGTATCTCGGTTTACTTATTCTTTAGAAGATGATGTGCATATATATATTCATATCAAACAGATATGTAGTATGATTCATTATATAAAATAAGTACGTGTGACATATATATATATATATATATATATATATATATATGTATATATGATATTTATTTGTATCTTTAAGGTACATATCTTTAACGTAAACATTTTTATTTATATAAAAGTGTTCATATGTCTTATATAAAGGTTTTACAATAGGAACGCAATTTTTTAAGAGTTTCTATTTTACAGATATCAATCTGACAGCTGTATTATTTTTTGACATTGTCATTTTTAGTTATGGCTTCGTATTCAATAAAACAACGAATAATCCAATTATATTAGGGAAATGATTGTTTTATAAGAAATACATTTCGAAAATTGTGCGATATTTATTCTCAATATATCCATCTGAATCAACAATTCTCCGATTAGCGAGTAATTTGAAGATACTGGATCAGTTAAAAATAAGGAAACATCAGCACATGTTCGTAGTGCTTGTTCTGAAGAAAATATTGACTTGGTTTATGCAAGTGTATTGGAAGTGTTAAGAATGTCAGTTCCACGACGTTCACAGCAGTTAGGCCTTTCACAGACGACCACATGGCGTATTTTGCATAAGGATTTATTTCTGAACACTTATAAGGTTCAATTTACACAAGAATTGAAACTAGCAGACCATTTATTGCGTCAGAGATTTGTTAATTGGATATTGTAACAACAACAAGGTTTTTCCGAAAAGTCAACTGAGCAATGAAGCTTATTTCAAACACTCTGGCTATGTTAAAAAGTAAAACTGCCAAATTTGGAGTGAATAAAATCCGGGGGTGATCGGTGTGAAGCAATTGCATACAGAAAGGGTAACTGTTTGGTGCGCATTTTGGACCGGTAGAGTCATTAGTCTTTATTTACTTAAAGCAAAACTGCCAAATCTGGAGTGAAGAAATTCCAAAGGGGATCATACAGGAAGAGTGACTGTTTGATTCGCACGTTGGTCGGGTAGAGTCATTGGTCCTTACTTTTTTGAGAATCAGGCTGGTAAAGCAATTAATGTGAACGAAGAAATGTACCGAAATATAATAACCAATTTTTTCTAGGTAGAATTAGATGATATTGATTGGGAGAACATGTCATTCTAGCAGGACGGTACAACAAGCCACATAGCTGGTGAAACAATTGATTTATTGAGGACAAAATTTCCTGGTCGCGTTATTTCCAGAAATGGAGATATTAATTGACCACCGATATCCTGCGATTTAACACCGTAGGACTACTTTCTTTAGGGTCACGTTAAAGGATCTGTGTACACTAATAATTCTAAATCAATTTGTAACCAAAAATATGAAATTCGAAGAGTAATTAGTGAGATAGAGTTCCAGTTGTGTAGCGATATTATTGAAATTTTAACAAAAGAATGGTTATTTGTAAAAAATCATGGGTCAGTTACTTACACTCTATTATTTTTCATTTATAAATGGCAAATCCCCAACTATGATTTACAAAAGAGAAACTTAAAATTTCAGAGTTAATTCTGTTTTATTTCAAATTAAAAATAGCGTGTTTGTTGGAAATTCTGAAATAACATTAGTTTTATTAGAATTCCCATAAATAAATCTTAAAATATTTTTTTACAAAAATGTTCAGTAAATAATGAAAAATTAATAGTTTAAATGAATCTAATCCTATGATTCATTAGTTTGCAACTGTGCAGTAAAATATGTAGTAATACTTATATATATATATATATATATATATATATATATATATATATATATATATTTAATTTAAATGCGAGTATGAATAATTATATTTATGTATGTGCTTGCATAGAGCAGTTATTTTTTTTAAACAAAACTTTTGACGCATTCATAACAAAACTAATGTTACCTACGGGTATCATAGATCATTTTTAATGAATGAACATTTGAATTTAAACATATATGTATTTACTTCCTGAATTATAATCCCCATATTTTAAAATTATAAATGTCTTTGGAGAACAATTCGTTTGGTTTAATTTCGAACTGTTTACGAAAGGTAAACCATTATATTATGTATACAAAGCATCATTAGTTGATGTAATATAAAATTTGTATTTCATTTAAATGAACTCGTATGGAAAACTTATTTAAATAAATGTATAATTTAACTTTTATTCTATTATTATTATTAACTGGAATGTTTGTATATTTTATACATTAATATTATATTATATAAACTGTTCATAATACTTGAATTACTGTACATTCATTGTTAGTTTTGATCTGTATGTTCATTTATTTGTGCTTAATAATTGAGCATAAGTTAATAAATATAAAAACAATAAATATTAGTCATAAATATATAATAGAAGATAAATTAAAAAATATGTGAAACTAGTGCATTAGTTTTTTTACTAAAATCATTTATTATTTTTTTATGAATAATATATATATATATATATATATATATATATATATATATATATATTCATTCAACATGTTTACTTACAAAAATAATTACATTTCTATGTATAAAGTTGATTTATCATTTTCAGAAAAATATGAATTTTCGTTTTTAATTAATGAAATTATAATATTAAGACTTTAAGTTAAGTTATTTACGCATTTCTAATTTAATAATTTTTAGAATTTTCTATATTAGACATTGAAATGTTAATTAAATATTTTATTGTTCCAATTGTTGACATGGTTAAGTATTTTCTTTTTATTAAGATTGTAAGTGATTTCTTGAATAAGGTAGAAAATTATTATAAAATTCAATTTAGGTACATTATTTAGTCATTATATATATATATATATATATATATATATATATATATGTATATGTATGTATGTGTATATATATATATACGGATGTATGGATGGCTTAGAAATTGATCAGCACAAGTAAATGTACAATAAAAGTCTCTTTTTTAATCTATATTTTAAGGGTATAAATAATTTTGCAGATAGAAGAAAAGAAGCCATTAATTATTTAATTTCTCAACAGACAACAAAAATACATTAATAAGTAATTGCCTTTGTGATGTTAACTTAAACCAACAATTCTTAAATACGTTATTTTAATGACTGATTTCTGAGAAATCTCTATGGCTTAATACTTAACTAGTTTTGCAATGTCTTTTGAATGAATTTGTGCTACGAAATTTTTTTATTATTATTAAGAAGTTTCATAAATTTATCTGAAAATTTTTAAATAATGTTTTTTTTTTACAGATTATTCCGATTTTAAAAGAGGGACCTAAATGATGAGTAAGTAAGAAACAATATTTATAATTAATTCAATTTAGCATTTATGATTTTAATTTTTTTGATTTTATCAACAGTGCCTTCTTAATGATTATTATTCGTAGATTAAGAATATTTACTATGAATTTGTTTTTATTTTTATCAGATAAAATATAAAAAATTTCGTGATATTTCATTTTTTATCGAGAAAATATTTATTATTATCTTGTATTTTTCTGAGTATTCTTGTTAAATTTTAAAATAATAAAAAAAAATTTGATTTGGACACTGATATTTTTTAATATATATATATATATATATATATATAAATAATTTCATATCTTGGGAG